>PVJI01002375.1:0-146712 GCA_004026765.1 Micronycteris hirsuta
ACAAAGGAATCCCCATAAGACTGTCAGCTGATTTCTCAAAGGGGACCTTGCAGACAAGAAGGGGCTGGACAGAGGTGTTCCAAGTCATGAAAGGCAAGGACCTACATCCAAGAATATTCTATCCAGCAAAGATTTCATTTAGAATGGAAGGGCAGATTAAGTGCTTCTCAGATAAGGTCAAGTTCAAGAAGTTCATCACTACCCAGCCTTTATTGTATGAAATGTTAAAGGGAGTTATATGAGGTATGGAGGAATATCAACAGGGGAGTGGTAGTGGGGGAGGGTGGGAATGGGGCACAGAACAAGTAGCATAAATGGGAGGTAGACAACAGATAGGGGAAGGTTAGAATAGTATAGGAAGTGCAGGAGCAGAAGGACTTATGTGTATGACCTATGGACAAAACTAAAGGGAGGGGAAAGGGGGGTAAGGGGGAGGGGGGTGAGAAGGGGGGAAGTGGGACAACTGTAACAGCATAATCAATAAAATATAGTTTAAAAATATCTCCATAAAAATAGGAAAAAATCATAACTTTGTAATTGGACATAAAATATTACATAAACCAGAAAGTTTAAAGATAGAGTAGTGATTACAATTTTTTCTCTGAAATCTAGCTAAAATTAGGTGGAAATTGTATATTATTGATTTTCACTAAAATTGTATTCCTTGCATCATGCCTAGTGTGTATTAACTCAGTTCTCCTTTATGTTGAGACCATAGAACAGATATTACATTAAAATATATCCAAGGAAAAGTGAAGGAAATAGTTAATTCTAGTTGCGTCAATAACAGAACAATCTTTTCTCTGGACATTTAGCTGTAATTTTTATTATATATATATATATATGTATAATTCTGGAATATTTAATATATGTATGGTCACTAAAGATAAATCACAATATTTTTATTAAAAATATGCATATTTTTATAATGAGGCAAAAGTCTTCTAAGAAAAATTTAAATTGAATTTTGAAGTACTTTTTTTTTCCTCCAAATCTTTGTGGTTTAGAATATTTTATCCTTAAAAAATGAACTTTAAAACCTGTGGGTAATTTCAAACTCATTTTTCTTACATTAATCTTAAACATGGGTGATTGAGTTTTTTGATGTTACCTCAGTAAAAGGAATTCCAGTTATAGGTAATGTGTCTCAGAATTATTTGAATAAATTTAATTTCCAAGCAGATAATTGACCTAAGTAATTTTGGACATCACTGTACTTAAATAAATGAAGAAAACACTGTATTTCCACACATACATAACATGTGGGATACACTTATACGCCACAATGAAATTTCCCAAGTTAATCCCAATAATGGTTTCTTAGGTCTAAGTGATTGCCTCAATATCTTTCCTAATATTTGAGAAGAAATTAAAATACACTTATAGTAAAAAAAAAAGTTAAATAGGATTGAACACAAACACATTCAAAGAAGTAACAGAGCATAGCAGAACTCAGCCTATTAGCTGAAGTTGGCAAGGATATTTCATTTCATACATCATTTAGAGACTAATTTGCCACAATGATTCTATAAATTTGGTAGCTCTTAAGATGTTAATGGGATGAGGGGAAAAAACCAACAAAATTTGTTTTCAACAAATGTCTGTTTTAACATGTGCAGTGCTGGTGAGTGAACCCTTTAGTATTTTCAGAAATATACCCACATTTGACTAAACTAATATGCCTGACTTTTTGTAAACTCAAAAATGACATAAAGCAAACAACAAAAAAGACTTATTTATTTCAAAACAGTGAGTTAATTTAGTTTAAAGCCTCCATAACCTATTTAATGATATATAAATTAGATGCTGGAATGCAATAAAGCATTCCTTGCCAATAGTTTAACTCATAATTACATTAGCCTTAGGTCATTTTAGAGATAAGGTAAATGAGAAAAAATGGGTCCAATTGACTTAAAAAAAGAGAAGTCAATGTCCAATTCTGGTTAAAAACCAGAACTTGTCAATTACTTAAGAGGTATAAGAAAGAAGTAAACTATGAAGTTTATTAATTTCTTCTCGTAACATTGAACAAATTACTTAGATGCCAATTTTTTCAAATATATTAACCTCTATATTACTAAATAAGATATAAATCAAGAACTTTCTAGATCAACCTGGTATCCAAGGACCCTGGTGAGATATACAAGAAAAATTAAAGTCTTTGTCTTAAAATGTTTATAATTTAAAATAGGCAACTTATAATTATTTAAATATTATAAATTGCAGAGAAGGATTGTAGGTATGATAGCAAGTATACTGAAAGATGGATAGGTACATACACAGTTGGGCAGAGGGATGGGAGGGGAGAGCCATCCATTGGTCTGGGAGCTACTGAGTATGTCGTTCTTTCAGGCAACTTCCCAAGCAATCTAAATCTTTGACTCATTGAATTTTGACCAAATCCCATGTTATTAGTATTTAATTCTGTTATTTAATAATTGAAGAAGTTGATATTTTAAAGTTAATATATTTGATGAAATAACAATAGTAAAGAAGTGATGGATAAGAAAATCTGCCTGCCTGGTTTCAAAGCAAGGACTCAACCGTAATACTTGCTACTTTTCCTTCCTATAAATAGGACACTAAAATGCTGGAATAATTTAAAAGAATCCTTACATTATTTCTTGGAGATCACTATTGTGCACCCAGATTCTGAGTAGGTCAGGTCAGGGGCATGGTGCGGGACTCTGCATGGCTTCACAAGCGGACCAGGCAATTCCGTTACAGGTGGTCCATCATCCACACTATGAAAGCACTTAGTGAACTCACCTTGTGGCTATAATTTAAGGCAAAGTTCAAGTATTTGCCATTAAGGGAAAATAAATAAACATCACAAGCAATTATTTCTATTTCTGTTTGTAGCTCAAGAAGCCCCAAGCTAAAATAGAAAAGAGCAGTTTAATTTATGTGACCCATGAAATTAGAAGCTATCTTTCCATGAATTTTCTCACTGACATAATTCACAATGTAGCTATTCAGTCTGCTCTAACCTTCTTTTTGAGATGCCAGCAGATAATTTTTTAAAAAATTTAGATAATTGTATATTTACATGCTGTTGTAAGAAATAATACACATTAATCCCATATACCATTCAAGAAGTTCATTTTGTATAACTGTAATTAGTAAAAGATCACAATCATAAATTCATGTCAGTATAATCCAATGATCTTATTCAGATTTCATGTATTTTATAGGCATCCTTTTGCCTGTTTGTGCTTGTGCTTAGTTACATGAAGTTTTATCTTATGCCTAGATTTTTTTTTTTTTTTTTTTTTTTTTGTGACCACCATCAAGCCAGACTAGCTGGACCAAAGGATCCTACAGGAACCTGTTCAAGGTCACAGCCTCCCTCATTTCTGCCCCCTTCCACAATCCCTAGCAACCATTAATTTGTTCTTCATCACTTTAATAGCGTTGTTTTCATAATGCTATATAAATGTGTAGCATTTATAATGTTATATAAAATCATAGTGCAGTATAAATCACAGAGAATATAATCTTCTGAGATTGGCTTTTTTCCCCACTCTGTATTCATTTCCTTGAAATTAGATTCATCCAAATTGTTGCTTGCATCTTCATTTTTATTGCTGAGTATAGAAGTACCTCTTATTAAATATTTACCTGTTGAATAATTTTGGAATGCTTCCAGTTCAGAGCTCAAATCAAAATCAGGAATTATTCTTGATACCATCTAATTATTAAGAAATTTCTATTACTATTACCAGTGAAATATATCTCAAATCCAGCCACTCCTATCCGTCTTCATTTGACACGCACTCTAAGCCATTATTATCTCTTCCCTGCAAAGCAGGCACAAGTCCTTTAATTGGCAATTTGCCTTCCTATAACATAAAGTCATTAAAGCCAGTCTTTTTACTATCCTTAGAATTTCTCCATGACCTGGTCTCGGCCTATTTCTCTTCCCTCCCTTACCAACAGCATCCTCACCATTTGTGAATAAGTGTAGCCAAATGGTCTATTTTGCTGTCTTGAGCTCATATTTTGAGGGTCACTGCAAGTACTGCTCCTCTGCCTGAAGCATCTCACTTGCACATAGTGAACTCAAATGTCACCTCTTCAGATGGATCTTCTTAAGCTCCCATCTAATGCTGATTATTCCATCTCCCTTGTTGGCTATCACGGGAGCTTACTCTAATTTATTTTTAGGGTGCATTGCTATTAACCCAACCTAATGCGTTTACTGTGAATCATCCACACAAAAATGTTGGCCGCCGATTTCTCTTGTTTACTGCTGTATGTACAGAACCTAAATGGTATGGTACCTAGAATATAGTAGATCTTACTAAACATTTGTTTAAAAAATAAATACACTATTCAATCAATCAATCACCCATCAAATATTCTTTAAAATATAAACCATTGGCAGTCTCTTTATCTATGACAAAATTCATGTATGCTTTGAATACAGAATTTCTTATTTTTCCTAAACATGCTATTCCCCTCCCTGTAGAATATTTTATTCCCTCAGCCCTAAAATCCTTCCTTTTTTTGAAACACTCCTTGATTTTATAACTAGGTTCTAACTGCTCCTCACAAAAAGTGACTTCTGGCTTTTTTAACAATCAGTATTTTAACTGCTTTGCTGCTTGAGAGTCAGAAAGTACATTATTACACTGTAGTCATGTTCTTCAGGCTGGGTTTTTGTTGTTGTTGTTGTTTTACCATCTTAGGACATATCTTTCAAAGTCATGTTTGAAAAAGTTTCAAGTGTCAGGATTTGGTTGACCAAGCATCCTGACCAAGTGTCAGGATTTGGTTGACCAGGATTTGGTTGAGCAGGATTTGGTTGACCAAGCACTTGAAAAGAATTTCCAAGCTCTCCATCACTGTTCATTGCCTGTAAACTTATCTCTCACTAGGTGTAAACTTCTGTTACCATGCTGGTCAGCTGTTCCACCATCATTTAAATTAGGGTGTCACTATCCACACAGTAGGGATTTTAACTGAGAAAAAATGTTTTTGTTAATCTTAAATATCACTAGTACAGAGAATGAGATATTTATAAGAATTGATAAAGAGACCTAAAAATGAGTATGAAAAGGTCCCTAAGTGTATAAGTATGTTTTTGATGGCAGGGCACCTCATATCAGAAGCCTGCGTTACTTAGAGGAAGCTTTTGACAATTTTCATGCTTTGGTTGCCTAATAGTATTCTGCCAGGAGTAAATTGGGTTTCTTGTAACACATTTGCACTAAAATAGCATAAAAACTAATGACCATGTCAAGCTTTGTACCCTGCCTGCAGCTATAGCACACCAGGATAATTGCTTAAATTTAGATTTCTGATACCCTGGCTCAGTCAAAGGCTGTGTTTTGAATATTGGCAGGCCACACAATGAACGTACTGCGAATTTTATGGATAGATGCAAATTCAGAAATAGGCTTTTCTCCCTTCAGAACTTGGATTATTTCAGCAAAGATAATGTCTCCTCGATTTTCCAACCTGCCACTCTGTTACAGAGCAAAACCCACTCAAACTATAGAATAAACGTGTTCCATAAAAGCCAATTTGAGGATTGCTTTTTGGGATAAAGAACTTTTTACGTACTTGATAGAGTTCTCATTTTAAATAAAAACTAAAATGTTTTAGGGAGAAAATTACACCTGGCTGCTAGAACGGTAATGCTTTGACCTTTTGGGCTTCATTTCCTATAAAGGTGTGTTTTCTCTTCTTGTACTTATTTCCGGCTGAACCACTGATTGCAAAATTTGTGACTGTCTAAAATCCCCTTTTATTATATATTTCACTGTCTTCGACATGCTTTTCTTCTTTCTTAACTATGTATTGCCTTTACTCCATCTATGTTAGTCTAATAAGTCCTAATTGTGACCAAACACTAAATGTGTTCCAAAGGCCAAAACTCAAAACATCAGAATTTGGAGTAAGGAGAGGCTTACTGATGGAGAAATTGCCAGCTGAGAAGATGGGAGACCTAATGGTGCTCAAATCCGTCTTGCTCGTTGGACTGGGTTAAGGGGTTTTTAAGCAATTAAGGGGAACAGAAGTGCTGGTGGGGTGAGTTGTAATAGGACCGTGGCCATTTATGGTAAAAAGGAATCAACACCAGATCTTTCTGGAATTGGCTTCTGAAAGGGTTCTTGTGTTCAAGTTCCAGTTATATCCTGGTCCGTTGGTTTTGTGTGTTGGGGGCGGGGAGGGGACAAGACTCCAGTCTGGGTGCAGCTGGAGGTCAAAGTTCTCTGTGCATGAGGTGGCTGAGTGACTTGTGGTTTTGGGCTGCTGTCTCTGAAAGCACCTCAGTACCTCATTTAACAGGAGAGGACTACTTCGAGTTGGTTTTGCAGTTACACTGTTTAATCACCATTCCACAGACACTTTCAACATTTTAAGACTTTGGTAACTTCACTGACGATGTGGTTTCTATGCATGTGGGTGCATATGTTTACATGTGTGCACATACACGCCAGGTGGAGGAGCATAGAAGGTCATGAGGAGCATAGGTGGACTTCAGAAACTTTCTGTCTTTCTGGTTTCACTGCTCTCATCTTATATTCTTTATACGTTTTCTTAGTTTGACCAGCATCTGGGCTTCATCATATTCTAGATCAGCAATGTTCAACCAGTGTGTCGCAAGAATTTTTAAAATATGCACTGACTATTTAGTCAGGGACAATGACCTCTTTCCCCTTAGTTTTTCAAATAAAAAATGAGAACAGCCAACACAACAATAACTGTCCAGTGTGAATGAATCAAAATTATACCTATTTTTTGTCAGATTGGCAAAAAAATGTATTTGTTGGTGTGCCATGAGATGAAAAATATTGAAAATCGCTACTCTAGCCTAAGGCCCAATTCATTACTAAAGTATTTTTTTCTGCAAAGATTCTCTAATTTTGATAAAGATGAATGCTATAAACAAAAGATTTTTTTTGAAAAAAGGGAATTTGATCATCTTAAATGATTTATTGTTGCACCTGATCAATCTCATAAATGCCTTTCTTTCTGGTGACTAGTGCGCACATGTCTAACAGATAGTACTTCTCTACCTTTGCCAGTTTTCCAGAAGCACAGACATATTTAGCTCCTGATTTTGTAGAATGTGTGCATATCTCAGCATATGCCTCCACCTCTTTTTTTTCTTGACACTTTTTTTTTAATCCAGAAACACTAAGGAGTGTTCCCTCCCTGAGGATACATCCTTTTCATCTTAATATTTTTCAGATATCTTCAGTTACATAATTGCAGATTTGTTTTATAATAGATAACATAGAAATAGCAATGCTCCTCATTATATATTATTATTCATTTAAATGTTACCAGAGAATTTTTTTTTTCAATCTCTAGGGCAAATCCTAGTAATTCTTTTTATGCTAACTACATCATAGGTTTGAGTTTAATTTTTCTACCCACAAAAAGTCCTAGCAGTGGCTTTCGATGGCATTTTATATCAAATCACAGTACTTAAATCCACAGGGATAATATGCAGAACATGTTTCAGAAAATATTTTCTTATGAGAATATACTGAGCAAGTACCTGATGTTACTTTAGAGTTACAGGAAAAATATCACTGTTTGTAATTAAATGGCTATTTGATGTATTATTTATGCATGTATTTATAGTATAGCTTACTTTTTCTGAAATGAATCTATGTGTACCATGGAAAAATAATAAGCTTTTTTCACTTGCTTACCTTTAGCTCTGGGAAGAAAAGTTACAAAGGTTTGTATTATGAATTCATTTGACCTGTTATTATGATAGGGGACTCAAGAGTTGGACAATTTTAGTTTAAGGTAAGTAGTTATAAGCCTAGTAAGTAATGCATATGTCAAAGCTTTTGTTTAAGAACCTACAGATAAGGCCCATCCTGGCTCCTGGTAGAAACAGCCGACCTCCTGGGTCACTGCTAAAGATTACCGCCTGGGGACAAGTGGAGGCATCCGGGCCTTTGTGTTTCAGAGAGAGACAGACAACAACCCTTCCCTGGGAACAGCCAACTGCCCACGGCAAGAATGCTGAGTTTTTTAATCCAATTTTCCCTGAATTTCAAAACCATTCACTGCACCTTGTTCTCTGTTGTAAAAGTCTGGCCTGGAAAGAAAATATAAGACAGTCTGGCCTGGCTGGTGTAGCTCAGTGGATTGAGCGCGGGCTGGGAACCAGAGGGTCCCGGTTCGGTTCGATTCCCAGTCAGGGCACATGCCTGGGTTGTGGGCCAGATTCCCAGTGAAGGCCACGTGAGGAGCAACCATACATTGCTGTTTCTCTCCCTCTCTGTCCCCCTCCCTTTCCCTCTCTAAAAATAAATAAATAATAATAATAAAAAAGAAAATATAAGACTATTAGGGTATGAACCCACCATTTTCTCAGATTGCAGGCCATCTGAATAAAGCGCTCATAAATATTCAATTTCTGTCTCTGCTTATTGGGTTTGGTAAGTGACAGGCAGCATGAGCTCCAGTGTCTTTTCCAGTTTCAATTAGACCATCAGAACATTCTACCAGAAGAACAGTACGTATATAGAAATATATGAGGTAGTAAAAAATAATTTTTCCTTCCAGATTTCTAAACTGTTCTGGATGAGCTAATAATCAAATTAACATGAGGTAGATTACATCATTTTGCTATGTATAATGTACACTTTTTTGCCCATATTTTTGAAGGAAAAATAAAGATGTGCATTATACATATGTAGTACTAATTCTGTACCTATATAAATGATTTTAACTCTTTTACTTATGCTTATGTGTTAAAAGTATAACTCTAGAAAACAATAACAATACACATTTGGAAAATAATACCCTAGAATATGATAATCAGTTTTGTTTCTAAATATAAATGTATTTAAAAATGAATTTAAAAATTAAAACAAAAGATTCTTTTCCTGAAAGTTTGGGTCAAAAACATGCATGCACATTTTACACAGGAGGGCATTACACATGGCAAAATATGGTAATAAGAGAAAATAAAAATTTATTATGGATGTTCCATAAGAATATGAGACCCAAAGAGGCACTGGGCCATTGAGATTTATAAGCCATTCTGGACTAAGGAGAAGAGGCAAAGGGTCTAGGATTTCAAAAGGAATGCAGGCAGTTTGCAAAGCAGCTGAGAAAGAGCAAACATGTAGTAAATGAATTCTTGCTGGGCCATCCAGGAACAATGGGACATAGAGAGAAGGAAGTCCAACAAACTGGATTTGCTAGATTTCTTCCAGTCTGTCACACTTAATTGATGTATACTGATACAAATATGCTAGGTTCCCTTCCTGAAGCAGGTTTTTCTACCTGAATTCCTTTACACTGGTAAAGGAGGAGGGTCAAACTTTCGTTCTCAATCTTTTGTTTCTAAAAATAACCAGCTTAAAATCAATATCCCAAAGTGCATATTTTGGGTTGGCAAACTGTGATCTCCCTCAAGTCCAATTCTTATCTTCCAATTTTTCTTTGAATCGCTACTTGGTATGTGGAGCTCTCTTTAAATGGATGTAAGAGATGTAAAGGTTAACAGGAGACAGAAAACCTAATACTTTAAAGTTCACTTATCATTTATCTAACATAAATTCTCAAGGGAAGAGAGTTCATTGAATGCTTCTAAGTTCTTCTTGTTTGATATCTTGACACCCAATTAACTGGAGCTTCAAGAGTTTAGCTCAACTTTAACAAGAAAAAAAATAAAACTCTTCTATTAGTTTTTATTGTCTCAAGATATTGTCCTATAAATGTGTATTTCATAACACCATGTTCATGTATTTTTAAATTCTAAATTTTATTAGTTTTGTGGAAATTACATATCTAAATGAATGTCATCTATCAACACACATGGAAGCGTTAAGTAAAAGCAAAATATAGGTTTCCCCCACTACCCAAAGGAAGAGCACTTGAAGGGGATCAAAGTTTTGCCAACCGTTAAACTACCTTTTGGGGTATTGATTTTAAACTGGTTACTAATTAACAAGAAATTCAGAAAGAACCTTTAAATACCACCCCTTTGTCCCCCTAAGAGATTCAGATTAAAAAAAAAAAAAAAAACTTGCTTCAGGAATTTAGTCTTAAAATGTTCAACTTGGCCTAATTTGAATTAAATATGGTTAATAGAAGGGCTTCAGGCAGGGACCTATTTCTCGATAGCCCCTGTGTCCCGGTGTTTTTGAGTTGCCTAGCAAGAATATGCCTGTCTTCTGTGTTTGGCTCCTCTTCAACCAGAAACAGCCCACTCTCACTCTTCTGAAATATAATACCCAGTCCTTCCTTTTCTCCTTTGTCCAAAATATCATATATACCCACTGTTGCCTCACTATCTTTAGAATTGTTATGCCTATGTGAATTCTCCCTGCACAGGTATTAAAATTTGATTTTTCTCTTACTAATCTGTCTCTATTAATTTGATTATTAGCCCAGCTAAAAAATCTAGGTAGAAGGATACTATTAATTTTTGTAATCCCCACACATTCCTATAAAATATTTTGTAAACTGAAATTGCATAAAGACAAGAAGCAATTACTGTAATTTATATGGACGATTTTTGGGGTGTTCCCAGACCCAAAATATAACCTACTGTGGAACACCAAATATCTTTAATCACGCGCGAAGTTACATTAAGCATAATACCCTAACCAGCTTTCTTAGGCTTTTCCAGCAATACACATCTTGGTAATGAATGCACAAAATAAATGAAGATAAACTGCAGATGCTCACGGACACAGTTCAAAGCTATGGTGGCTTGATGCTGAGATGCTGAGTGAACAGCTCAGGGAGGGAGCGTGACGGTGTCACTATCGGTGTGTGCTTCCTCTGTAACAGCTCACTGAAAAACAAACACTGAGCACTATTTTCACTTTTTGCCTTTTTTCGTGAAGCAAAAGTCCTCTTTGAATTTCTTCTGGTTAGCGAAAACACAGTAATGTAGGTCTTTATGAGAGCAATGTAGTGTGATCCAAACTTTCAAAAAGCAAGGAATACATGTAATATTTTAAATAGGGGCTACTCTGGACAAACAGCTGGTGTAAGTCAATTATTAAAATCTCTAGAGTCATGAACCTCAAGGCCTAATTAATGTCTATGAGAAATAAATATTTCCTGGAAATTCACTATCTTGAAATAATTCAAGATTTCAAGGCTATTAAGCATTGGTAATCTAGGATGAAGCAAGGATTAAAGGGCCACGGTGTCATGTTTTAATGTCCCATCCAATTAATTTAGGAGTCACATACATATGTTGAGCCACACAACTGGGTGCAATGTAATCAGCTGTAATGTTTATGTTACTCAGTTGGAATTGATTACTTGCTTTCCCTTGCACCTGTTTCCTGTGCAGACTGCCATGCTTTGTTTTGCTTTGTTTTTTCTTCCCCAAGGACATCAGCTGACCCCATCTCAGACGTACCCTTTTGAGAAGATTTGCAGCCATATTTTCAGGGAAGATACCTGGGACATGACACATATTCATAAATGGTTTATTTATGGATATTTTAAGATTCTGATTTATAGTGATTTTTTTTTTAAATGAACCTTTCTTCTTCCAAAATGCTAGCCACTAGACTTGGATCTCTGTGCCAGGTCTACACGGTTACTGTTCCCTGAGCCTGAGGATATTGATCCAGATTCTGTACCTTACTGTGGCATTTTTAGTGCCCTCTGATTCCTCCTGGGTCCCAGAAAAGAAACCCAGCTGTGATTCTAGAGTACACACTAACTTCAATACTAAATCCAAAGATAATTTGATCACCTGGGACAGCAGTGTTTTTCTTTCTGTCTCTAGCTGCCAAGAAACTCGTATCAAATTTGAGCTTTAATCATTACAAGTGTAGTTGAAATTCTGAATAGTAAGTTTTGAACTGGAATGCTCAGTTTATATAGAACACTAGATAGAAAATTCAGTAACCTGACATCACATTGGCATTTGGTAGTAATTACATTAAATGAATATTAAAGAAATATAGCATATTATTGGATAAAGGTCCTATAAAAAACATTTTAGTAGCTGAAAAGCATTTCTGTATAAAGCATTTTTCTAATTATGTAGTTTTGAGATAAGCAGACAAGATAGTACATTGAAAATAAAATTTTCAAATTTTTACTGGTGTTATTCCTAGTTTTGTTTTCCAGAAGATTTATAGGCTAGGTTCCTGACCAATATGGTGGAGTAGGTAAAAGTTGTGTTCATTTTCTTTAATAATCACATTAAAGTTACAACTAAATTACAGAAGAACTATTATTGAGAACTTTGCCCGAAAACTAGCTGAACAAAATTTCTCTAAGTAAAGGCATAAAAAGGAAGCCACATTAAGACTGCACAAATACACGGGAAAAAAAGAAAAGAAAAGAAAAAAATTTATCCAGATAAGTTCCTGAGAAAATTATGGAATCAGGTGAAGAAAGTGACCAGATGGAGATAAAACAGAGGTGGCGCCGTGGGCTCAGGTGCCTCCTGGATGAGCTGGAACCCCTTATGACCTCAATGCTTCACCTCAAAGGGTCTGCCTCTTCATTTTCTTAGTGCTCTCAGTGTGGGGAGGGCTCTCAGGCAGGAACCTAGACAGGTAGAGGGAAAATATATTTTCTTTCCAAAAAGTATCCTAGAAATTCTCCCAATAGCTTCATTTTTAAGAGTGAAAAGAAGCTTCCTCTGCAGGGAATAAATTGAGCTATTTACCAAAAAACACAAATTTGATGAAAATACAAACATGTAAAAATTGTGAAAACTAACCCCATCAAATCAACTAAATCTCATGTGTTCTACTTTATTCAGCATTCACAGAACAAAAATGCTCATCAGTTTCTTGTTGATCTCACTCGGCCTATCTCAATAGGAAACTGATAAAAGGAAAAAGGAAAGAATGAGATTGACCCATCTCAAACAAAATTCTACATTTTATACAATGACAACTCTGTTTAGTTTGGAGGTACATTGGAAAGAGTGCAGATACTACATATAGAAAATGTATTAAAAGGCAGATGCTCAGAAATAAGCATTTTTCCCATAGACAATTGAAAGCACTCTGGGAGGCAATTTAGCTTATATCAAAGTGCCCTCTTGAGGATAAAAGCGTGACTACATGATCTAAAGTATGTTTGAAATGCCAGATAATTCAATTATCAAAAGAAACTTTAAAAATGATCAGATGTGTATAGAACATTGTTTCTATGTAAAACAAGCGATAATTTCTATACATTTGTTTCTAATTACTCTCTGCTAAAGGGGAAGCATTCTGCAAGAACAGCTCCTAAATCTAAGGGGTGGGAATTTTTGACCATACAATGTCATATAAGAAATATCACATTAATATCATGGAAGAAATATTACCTTCTAAAACATCATTTATTTTTTTATAGCAAAGAACTAACTGTGGCTTTGTTCTATTTCAAACTCTCAAGGCTCTCCAAAGTGTCCTTTGGGGGGTGAAAGAGGTTGGGGTGTCCCCATTTGTCAGTTCACATAGGTTATTGCTGAATCTCCAGGCTTTTGGTCTAGCGGCCGCTGCTAGTTGGGTAGCTCTCTTGTGGCCATCACACACTTTCGTGGGGCAGAACTCAGTGGGTGCTTGAAATCCTGGCTGCTAAGATGTTCTGTGATGCCATCCTTCAGAGAGGTTTTGCTGTTTTTACAGCACCCTGCCAAAGACAGGATGCACTTCCTGGCCCTCCCTGTGAGTTTAAGGAAATGCCTTTATTCTTCTGCAAAAAAAATATGTCTACCTTTTTGTTTCCTTAAAGGTAGTCCATATGTACCTTAAAATTCTGTTCTCCATAGAGTTTAATCTTTAAAAATAAATGCATGGATGGAGCTGGTGATTATTATGCTAAGTAAAATAAGGTGGTAAAAGACAAATACCATATGATCTC
Organism: Micronycteris hirsuta; assembly: GCA_004026765.1. Lineage (NCBI taxonomy): Eukaryota > Metazoa > Chordata > Mammalia > Chiroptera > Phyllostomidae > Micronycteris > Micronycteris hirsuta. The sequence continues at coordinate 13,825 of PVJI01002375.1, forward strand.
ACCTATAAGTGGAACTTAATCAACAAAACAAACAAACAAGCAAAATAGAACCAGAGACATGGAAATAGAGAACAAACTGACAGTGACCAGAGGGGAAGGGGAGGGAGGTAATGGTGGAAAGAAGGGGAAGGAGCAAGTCAAGGAGTATGTATAGAGAACCCATGGGCAGGGACAAGAGGGTGGGGGGATTGACTGGGAGGGGGCAGGGAAGGGGAGAGCAATGGGGAAAAATGAGAGACAACTGTAATAGAACAATAAAAAAATAAAATAAATGCAAAGACATCTGCAAACTCTTTTGTTCCTGCTAATATTTGTCTCTTGTGACAATTAGCATAAAAACTCCCACCAGCAGAAAAAAGACATAAAAATGAAAATTGCAAGGAAGAAACAGATTATTATAGTCTCAAAAGAACATTGTGCCACTTCAAACCATGATTAGGATCCTCGGAGTACTAATAAATATGTAGACAGAACTAATTATGAACATGAAAGGCATCTAGATAACTCATATGCCAAAAATAAATTTTCTATAAAATTCAAGTAAGTATTGTATCTTTGTTTTTCCCAAATTTAAGTGAACTTTACACCTTTGGAGGATTGTTTAGAACAAAATACTAGTATGGTAATTCTACTTGATGAAACAGTAATCATCACATTAGCCCCAGACAATGAAATTGTGAGCTCACCCCCTTGGCTGTAATCTAGGGATACATTATTTTGATGCATTTGAAAATGTAAATTTCTTAAGTACAGGAAACTAGGTATGAGGTTGCAGTGTGTCTTAGAGGGGAAAAACAATGCTTAAAAGTTGAAAATTAGGAGAGTTAGCAAGAAAAGACTTGTGAGCTATGTGGAAAAAAGAATGAAGAAGAAATCAAGGGAAAAAATATCTTGTTAGAAAATCTTAACACCAGAACTGGAGAGAAAATCATTTGGAAAGTTCAATGCAGCTTAAAGAGATTTTAGCTCTGGGGTAGAATACAGTCCTGGTGACAGCTTCTAAATGGAAGAACTAGGAAAGCCACAAAAATACTGAATTATCTTTTCGAAAGCAATAGCACTTGACTGAGGGCTGAGCTCTCTGCAGACAGGGGAAATGTATACGACAGGGAATGACTGATACGACACTGAGAACCAAACCAAGACAGCAGAAGTCAAAGAGTCCTGGAGGATATAGCCAGCGTGGAAATATTTTATCAACACTTCTTTGAGAACCCAGCATTCAGCTAAGACAGAAACTTTCCATCTTGAGAATAAACACCACATCCTAGCGTAAGATTTACTTTGGTCTAGACACATTTTGATTTCTCCTGCAAGTCCATAAAGACTTTTATAATATAACACCTCATCTGGGTTTCCTTTGATCTTTCAGTTCACCAAAGCCCTATAGTTAGAACTTCTTGACAGTTTATTGGCTATTACCCAAAATCGATAAAAAGCCATACCATTCAACTACTGTCTTATTTACTTGATGCACAAACAATAGCAATCTTAATTCTATTCATGCAGATGTGTATTTTTTATCTTCAGTCAAATTACAACAATAAATTCATTGTAATGCAGCTGTTTTCCATTTTGAGAGCCTACCCTCCACTTTTGAGCTGCTATGCTTAAACTTTGTATATTTGGCATCGTCTAATAACTGATTATAGGGAGGGGCCCATTCAACGATGGGTTAGGAAACTCCTCAAGGAGATCTGTCTTAGAGCTCAATCATCTGTTCATGTGTGCAAAGGACACTTTCATTGGTTCCTATAGTATATTATTAAATATGTCATTTCATTTAATAAGGAACCTCTTTTGCATATACCCTTCCCTGTTGGAATAATGATCTGACATAAACCAAGAAGTAATGGACATTTCAGTTCCCAAAATAATTGTATGATTTTCTTAATAAAACCACTTGCTACTAATGTCCAATCACTGACAAAAAAAAATTGTTTTTTTTAAAGCTATGTAAAGGAAATTTCTAGTCCATAATCTCAAAATTTGTTACTGGTTGGCTGTCTTGGGCTTTTCCCAAGGGATCCAGGCAACATGATTATGGTGTAAAACACTTTCAATGTCATTCAAACATGGCAAATCAAGAAGACTGAGTTGTGCTAAAGGTCTTTAGAGCTCTGAGTCTTGTGTTCCTTTGAGCTGCATGCAAATTTAGTTTTTATTCCCCTGGTAAATTTGTAAATAGGGTTAATAAAATCACTATATGTGGTGTGTGATTTCTCCAAAGATCAAATAATTCAATTACTCTTTGATCTTTTTGCCTTGCTTTTTGAACTGGCAATGACATTAACTTATTTTTGGGTATCTAAGGGATGTCTCTTTGCCTCTTTTGGCTTTTGTGAAAGTCGTGGGTTAGAACTTCTCTATTTTCCCTAACCCTGTACTTAATTTTTCTGTTATTCACACATCCTGTGGGGTTATATGATTATTGAACATTCCCATTTTAATTTTAACTTTGTCTTCAGACTGAAATGTCAATATTATATCTTCAATAGAATAAGTAACATTACTTTATAAGTTAATCAAATCTAAATCTATTCTCACCAAGAAGCAGTCATAAACAGAATAATTTAAATATCCTTGTGCAAAAATACAATGGAATTCTATGCAGCAGAAAGGAAGAAGGAGCTTATACCCTTTGCAACAGCATGGATGGAACTGGAGAGCATCATGCTAAGTGAAATAAGCCAGGCGATGAGGGACAAATACCATATGATCTCACCTTTAACTGGAACATAATCAACAAAAACATAAAGCAAGCAAAACATAACCAGAGACATTGAAATTAAGAACAGTCTAACAATAGCCAGAGGGGAAGGGGGAGGGGACAATGGGGAGAAGGGTTTTCAGGAACCACTACGGTGGTCGCATGGACAGAACCAGGGAGGGGAGGAGGAAGGCGGGAAAGGGAGGATTGGAGGGGGTGGGGGAGGGGAGGGGAGAGGATGCAGGCAACTGTAGTTGAACAACAATAAAGTAATTATTTAAAAAAATAAATAAATAAATAAATATCCTTGTGCAAAAATAATACAGTAGTATTGAAGTCCCTCCTGTGTGAATACAAACTGACCCAAATAGCCAAAGCTTTCTTCCAAGATAGAAATTGAAGGGACAATGTTAACCAAACCGATTAGAGAAAATTAATGTCCTTTAGAATGTCTCACGGCTTGAATTGTTAATACCATATTAGGCACGATAAAAGATATTGAGAGGACTCATGTACTCTTTTAATTAAGATGTATTCATCTACAGCCTGCCTCTAGGATCCATCAGTTCTGTTTTTCTTTTTTACAGATTACATAGTACTACAAAAAAAATTTGTGAGTAAGAATATACTTGCATATTATTGATCCTTAATTAAAACCAAGATTTTCTGGTCTCCTGGATAGCTGACGTTGTTATAAATCAATGACTTGAATGAACTTGGGTAATTCTAGATGTTTCCATCAGGCATGAGAGATCGAAACAAAAGAGTAAATGTGCACATTTTCTTCTCCATGATTTAAGTATGAGAAGAATCCCTTATCTGGAAAACACATTCTCTCCAATAGTAAGTTCAGGTAGGGGTGAAGCAACAGCCACACAAAGCTTTTGTTATAAATTCCTGCTTTGAGCTACACTTTCACTTGCAAACCTTCTACAGTTGTCTTACCATGTCAAATTAATTTAGAAGGTTCACTCCCAGACCTTCTACACTTGTTCTGCCAAGTCCAATTGACTTTACATGTGACCACATGTCATACATCAGGATCCGACCAGCCCTCCAGCCACTGCACGTTTTCCAGTGCCAACCACCTGGGTCCTTCCATCAGAGTCGTAATCCTCTTTCACCTCAAACCACTTTCATTGGAACTCCCTCTGAAGGGATTATAGATTTGTCTTTTGTGTAGTCAGAATTTTCAAGCCTCTAAGGCTAGCATCAACTAAGTGACTTTATAGTTGCTCTTTTAGAGTTTGATGAGTTGGTGAGACACTCAAATCTTTTAATCTTTTACAGAAAACTATTAGAATTTTTGTAGCTACTCCATCTCTCTCTCTTCTAAGTCAACCATTTGTATACTTCTATTCAGTTCAACTGTATTTTCACTCATTTTACTCTTTCTCTTTTTTCCTGAATAATTCAAGTCTTACCCTTTCTTTATCACCATTCAGGGCAGTTTGGCTTCATTTAGTTGCCCCACCCCCACAGAAAAAGTCACTTGCTGTAAGGTTTCAGTTGTGCAAGACGAATTAGTTCTGGAGATATGCCATAGCACAGAGATCCTACAGCCAACAATGCTGTATTGTGCACCTAAGATTGGTTAAGAGGGTCGATCTCATGTTAAGTGTCCTTATCACAACACAGACACATACACTCCAACACACACACAAAAGGAAACTTTTGGTGGTGATGCATATGTTTATTACATTGATTGCGGCGATGTCTCCACAGGTACATGCACTTGCCCAAATCCATAAAATGTATATATTATATATGGACAGCGTTTGGTATACCAGTAGTATCTCAGTAAAGCTGTTAAAGATGAAAATGTCAGAAAGGTGTCTTCTAAATTCTTTTAATGTATTCTTTGTTTATACATATATTATCATACTTAAAAAGAAATGTCACAATGTTTTCTTGGATTTTACTTGCTTAGTATTTTAGCTGGATTATGGGTTAAAGGTGTGGGCTTATAATTACCATTTACAATATAGTTTTTAAATGACAAAATATGTTCTGAATGCCAAACAACTATCAGTGAATACTTTTGACATACATATTTATATAAGTGATTGATTTCTTACTTCACATGTTGTGGAATTCTAGGTTATAAGAGCACCTGAGAAATTGATGCCATGGTGATGAAGGTGTAAACTGATAAATGACAACTCATATCCAAATAAATAAATAAATGATTAAAGTCACATAAGTAGCTGGTGCCACTTTCAGCACAGCATCAACCATCTGGAAAAAAAAAAAAGATTTGGATGAGAAGAAATTTTGGTGCTGTGGTATGACCACTTCTATGTTGGTTGCAGTTACAAGATTCTAGTAGCCTCATAAAAAACAGTATTTAACCTCTAACAATGATGTTGGACAGTTTTCTTTTTTAGAATATGTATGTACCTACTTTTTTCTAGCTTAGCTGGTTGGAATTTAATTCTTCTATCTGTATTTCTTTAAAGCCAAAGTTAAGTGAGGGCCCTGAGGTCTAAAAATGCTCTTCCGTTTTAGAGTATTTAATATGGTAAAAATAGCTTATGTATTTTTCATGCACAAAATTCATTCTACATCAGTATAAAAAGGAGTTTCCAATTGCGAGACCATGTTTCAGTAACCTATTGAATCTCTTCTCTCATGACGTGTATAATTGTTTTTTTGACTATTAATCTGATAGGAATCATTTTGATCAAAGCAAATATTTGCCAACTCCCTTTTGTCAATAAATATGCCCCTGACTTTACAACTGAATCACCAGCTTTAATTTTGTGGTTCCAGCATTCTAAGACTATTTCTCAGTTATTTTCATTTCTGGAAAAAAAAAAAAAGACAAAAGCAGCTACAACTTCCTTTTCATTAGAATTTCTGTCGTGTTTGATTTAGCAATTTCCCCAGACCAGGGATCTACCGACAGCAAGTGGCATCCACATGTTTTCCTACCATCAATGCTTGCTGTGGTCATGTGACCTCACCCCAGCCACAGCCTGGAAGCCATCCTGGCAACAACGGTTTCCAAACCCACCTTCCTTATCTTTCTTCTCCCCCCTGAAAAGCGTTACCCATTACTTAAATTATTGAGTCAGGAGTCGTTACAAAAATTGTCTTTATAATGTGAACTGCGGAGATCACACAGGTCAGAAAATTGACACAAACCTCTGCAGACCATGTTCATTAATGCTCTCATAAAAACCAACAGTGTGGTACAGAGTAGAAAGAAAGCACAGGTGAGAGACCAGGCTCTGCAGACCTCCAGGCTTAACTCCCCTGGAACATTTCTTAGTCATACAGAGTACACTTATTCTCCAAATCACAACCCCCCTGGATGTGTGTGAGGAGCTGTGTGAGTTTCATGTGGCTGTTACAAAAAATTACCACTGACCTAATGGCTTGAAACAACAGAATGCATTCTTCTGGAGGCCAGCTTTCTGAAATCAACATGAGTGGGCGGAAATCGGCTTTCAGCTGGGCCCAGCTCCCTGTGGCGGCCCTAACGGAGAATCTGTTCCCTTACCTCTTCCAGCTTCTGGTGGCTGCCTGTGTGCCTTGGATGAACGGGCTGCCCACTGTGGTCCTGCCACTTCATTCCTTGCCTTCATGGTCACATGCCTTCTCTTCTTTTGTGAGTGTTAAAGCTCCCCCTGCCTTGATCCTATAAAGATATCTGTGATTTATTTCATCTAGGAGCTATTGCAACAGGACAAGAAAATGCCCCCATGCCAAGATCCTTAGCAAAATCCCATCTTCAATTTTTTCCTTTCTTTTTCTTTTCTTTTTTTTTTTTCCCCATATAAAGTAACGTGAACAGTTTTCAGAAATTAGAACATGGATCTCCTGGGAGGCTGTAATTCAGCTTACCGCAGGGATCTCAGTTTCAGGAGAGTGAGTCATGCCTTCATTGTGGTTTTACAAGACCACACTGGTCACACAGGCAGAACACGTTGTTTAAACTGATTTACAAACAATGAGACATCAGTAAACGAGCTAACCCTAGGTGCTGCCAGTAGAGTTTCCAACATTAAGTAGCCCACTTCAGGTCACTAGGTAGCCCATTCATCTACTAGTAGCCCACCAAGTCAGCACCAGCCTTCCAGGTACCCTCAGAGATTCAGCAAGGAGTTGTCCAAATCCAGCTGGAAGAAAACACTTCTTACTCAGAGGAAATGTAAGAGAATGATTTTTAATGTTTTCTTTGATTCAGAGAGCAAAACAGATTTTGTTAGAAAGTTTTGAGAAGTCCTCACATCCAAGGATGAAGAGAACCTATGGAGTTTTGGTTTAAGATTAGCATTCAAGATCCGTGATAACAGTCTTCCCAATTAAACCAAATCTCACTATAATAATCACAGTAACAGCTATAAAACTTCAAACATTCTCATTGCATTGTAATTATACTACAGCTGCACCTGTTGAGGATGTCAGAAATCTAAGTATAAATTTCAATAATTATCTGCTATTCCCAACCTTTCTCATTCAGCAAGTCACCAAATTCTTGTGATTCCACATCAGAAAATCTCTTAATTCTCACACTCACCCTTTTCTTTCCACTTCCAGGGCTGGCTTTTGGACTGTATTTTCAAGAACAAGGGAACTACACTTGCTACTATCATCAGTAGAGCCTTATTTTGCCTTTCATATTTATGTTTTCATCTGTCGCTAGAATTTTTCTAAAATACAGATTACCCTATGTTACTCTCTTTTCAATCATACATGTTTGACTATGACTTTGAAAATCTGTTCGAATTATTCTGCTTGCTCTGTACTTCCTGCAGAAGGACTTAAGGGTAACTTTTATTTCCTTGGATAAGTTATTATGCAATGAGCTCTATGGTTGTTTATTTAAGGCGCTAGCAAAAGCATATTTGTTCTCATCTCAAAGATTTTTGACAACAAAGCATACACAGAGTGAGAGTTCAGTATCTATAAAATGAAAAGAATTAAACATACTGAAATTATATGCTTTTTAAAGCTTACTTAGTAATCTAAGCCAGGTAAAATAGTTCAGAATATATACAGATAGAAAACTACAGTTGTCTGTCTTTTCTGCAGGTGACATGTCACCCCATGGATGAGTAACACCTCAAACAGTATCAAACCCTTTATATATTATGTTTTTTCTCTATACCTAACATAACTTGCCCAGCCATGGATGCCTGATGCCTTAAATAGTATCAAACCCTTTACATACTATGTTTTTTTTTCCCAATAAATGCATGATTTCTTATTTAAAGGAAGCATTTGTGGCTTCTCTCCAGCATACCCGAATTACCAGCATCACTGCCCTTGCACTTGGGGTCATTAGTAAGTTAGAGAAGGCTCCCTGGGACACAAGCCCTGCAACAGCATGGCAGTCAACCTGATAACCTGGACGGCTACTAAGTCACTGGTGGGTGGGAGGGGAACAGTGTGCAGACTCGGGAGAAACAGAAAAGGTGTGTCCCAGTGTGAAGGAGCAGGATGATGGGAGATTTCATCATGTTTTCAGAACGGTGCTTGATTTAAATGTATGAAGCACTTTTTCTGGAATTTCTTATTTATTATTTTTATACTATGGTTGACCATGGGTAATTCAAACGATAGAAAGCAAAACCATAAGTAAGCGGCTCCATCTTACAGGCTGAACTACAGAACAGAAGCAAATCATGATCAGACATTGCTACTATGTCCATTTAGCCCTGGAACGTGTTGCTTCTCTTTTAAAAACATATAGTTCAGAAAAAATAATGTGTTTGGAACCAAGTATATTAAAGAATAAAATAATTCTTCTCCAAAGAGACAAGACAATCTTAAATAATTGTTTGCATATTTACATTTATTTTCATATTGTGGGAGAGAGGAAAACTAACCATACTGAAAATCCCATAATTATTTACATTCATCAAAACTAACTTGATGTATGTAAAGCACGTTTATTATAAAAACAAATACATAACAAAAACAGTCACTGGCTCTTTGGAAAAAAATTGGTTTCCATGCCATCTGTAACTCTTTTGTTTTCTTTGTTGTTGCAATAAAGCACATAGGCAGGAAAAAGGGCATTCTTCATCATACCAAAATAACTGCATACAAGTTGAATTGCCATGAAATTATTTGACTAATACATGCTCTTAAGGCATCTATAGATTATAAATGACAAATTTATATGTATGTAAAAAATACAGTTGCAATATTTATTACAGTTACAATATTTCTGTACTTCTATTTAAAATAGACCTACTCCCACTTCTTCTAAACAAGTACCAACCTGTTCCAGTTAAAAACTGATATAATGAATAGTTACTTCATAAAGGTCATACAGTTTGCATATAGTTTTGATGACACATTATAGAAAAAAGTATTGATGTGATATGCAAAGAAAGGAACAAAATATCACAAATACATTTTAATTAGCCTCACAGTAGAAAGCCAACTATATATAGATAGAGCCCAGCATTTAAAAATAAGAAGTGTGGGTTTAACTTAAAGATCCATTTATTGACATACTTTGAATATCAATGGACTTATCTGTAAAACAAAGATAATAAACTCTGATCGAATACAAAGATATAAGTAAAAATATCTTTGGACAGCTTTAGCACAAGACATACCTGACTTCAAATCGTGTCTCATGTTTGCTAACTGCATGACCTTGGTCAAAAATCATTTATTAAAAAACAAATCTGTTGAATTCCTATTCTAATAACATGTCCACGTTACGGTGTGATGGTAAGGATTAAATTAGTATATGAAAGCATAATAAGAGCTACATAAAAGGCAATATTTATAAGTAGTCCTAATCTGGGAAGTATTTGTCCTCTCTCTTTCCAGTACAAAATGCTTATAATAACAACACCTTTGCTCTGGAGCTGCAGTGACAAAGTGAGACCATGCATGTAAGCTATTCTAGAATTATATAAAGCAAAATCCATGTTTAGATTTTTTCATGGCTTGTCATTTCAAATTAGCTCAGTGACCTGTGGACACATGCTCAAAAGTGCTATGTAGATCTGCACTTAATTTAACTAATTCAGTGTTGTAAGGTATTTTCTATGTAAAAAGCACCTTATTAGCAAATGAAATATATTTGCTTTGATGTGATCCTTGATTTCTGCATATTTTAAATTTTCCATAAAACTTTACCTCGAAACACAACTCTTGTGCAGCTGTGTTCATGCACTCTCACTCAATTTCAGAAATATCTCAAAGATTAAGAAGTTTAAGTCTAAATAGTTTAAGAGCCTAAATTGAATAATAAAACATATAGTTTTAGCTCATATAATCTGCTTTTCTTTACTACTATAACGAGAGCTGAGAGTAGTTTATGATCTGAAATAAGCAAACAGGTAAATTTTATTTATTTTTTACTTAATCTTTATTGTATTTTTTCCATTACCTTGTAGCCCCTTATACTCTCTTCCCCCAGCAATCATCACACTATTGTCCATGTCCATGAGTCCTTTTTCCTTTTTTGCTCAATCCCTCCACCTCCTACCCTCCCTCACTTAACTGTCATCCTGCTCTCCATCTATGAGTCTGTCCCCATTTTCCTTGTTAGTTCAGTTTGTTCATTAGATTCCACATATGAGTGAAATCATATGGTATTCGTCTTTCTCTGACTGGCTTATTTCACATAGCATAATGTTCTCCAGGTCCATCCATGCTGTTGCAAAGGGTAAAATTATCTTCTTTTTTATGGCTGAGCAGTACTCCATTGCGTAAATATCCCATAGTTGTTTTATCCACTCATCTACTGATGGACACTTAGGCTGCTTCCATAACTTGCTGATTGTAAATAACACTACAATGAACATAGGGGTGCTTGTGTTCTTTCAAATTAGTGTTTTGGGTTCCTTCGGATATATTCCCAGTTCCCAGAAGTGGGATTACCGGGTCAAGAGGAAGATCCATTTTTAATTTCTTGAGTTACCTCCATACTGCTTTGCACAGTGGCTGCCTCAGTCTGCATTCCCACCAACAGTGTAGAAGCGTTCCCTTTTCTCTGCATCCTGGACAGCACTTATTTGTTTGATTTATTGATGATAGTCACTCTGACAGGTATGAGATGATATATTGTTGTAGTTTTAATTTGCATTTCTCTGATGATTAGTGCCATTGAGCATCTTTTCATATTCTACTGGCTATGTGTATGTCCTCTTTAGAGAAGTGTATATTCAGGTCTGTTGCTCATTTTTTAGTAAAAGACGAAAGATTTATACGATCTGAAGAGAAACCAGAGTATATGTTACTCATTTTTTAATTGGATTGTTTGTTTTTTCAGTGTTGAGTTTTACAAATTCTTTATAAATTTTGGATATTAACCCCTTATCAGATGTATTGGTGAATATATTCTTCCATTCCATGGCTTGTTTTTTTATGTTGTTGATGTTTTCTTTTGCTGTGCAAAAACTTAAGGATGGTATCTCATAATTACAAAGCATATCACAGACTTTTTATTTACTCAGCATAATATTATTACAGAAATCACTAGAACTACACAATTAGATTCATAAAAATATCTATGACCCTTTACACTAGCTTTTGAGGTCCCCAAATCATTTTACATTTCCATGAGGAATCCTAAACAACATGTTCAGGCAATAGTCTTCTATATGAGATAATTTTCTAGCTGATTTGCTTAATTTTAAAGATCTTATCTTTATTTCAAAACACAGCATTTGTAGATTTCCCAAGTACAGTGTTTTTCCCTTATATAATTAAATACAGTGGACAAATATAAGTTAATCTCATCTTACTCAGTAGGGTATCATTAAACAATCAATTGTTATAATGAAGAGCAAAGGCCACAAGGGCACGTAAATGCTTTGAAATGTTTTGAAAATGTAATCTTTTTGCCCTTCCATGGAATGACCTTTTTGTGTGGTTTGATTTTTGTAATTATTCTTTTTCATTCACAGTTAAGCCATTCTTATCTAGGCGGTGGGCTTCTAAGAGCAACACTGTCTCATTAATCATCATAGGGCTCCCCGGCCCCACTAAAGGACATGTCTTTGATCCCTCTGCCACCAGCAGCTACCGAGTTCTTCCTAATCCATTTTTCTTATTTACTATTTATAAGCTCCTGTGTGGTGGAAAACTGTCTTACCAAACTTTCAGGAACTTGGCTCAAAAATAGACTAGGCTCTGAGATTGTGTCTGACATATTTTTCTTAGTACACTGACCTCCTGACCTCAATAGTGGCCTCCAAGTTCCTGGAAGCGTTCTGGATAGTTGAGGTTGCCGCAATAATGGATACATTTGTGTTCAGGCAGTTTTAGTCAAATGGATTTGTTGCAAACATACCTGGTTTGTTTAGATGTTACAGGTACTTTGTAACTTAAACAAAGCTGCATTGACTGCCTGAGTTCTGAAGTGTTATCTTTGAAAGCTAGTTTAAATAGAGCAATAAATAATTCAGATAGGACTAGGAATCTTTTATTCCAATAACAATATTGCATATTGCCATTTAGCAAATACTTGCACAAGTCTTTGATTTTGCAATGATTTGCAATGGCTCACAAGGGTTCTTCTGATTTTTAAGACAGACATCCATAGCTTTTCATACAGTTTTACTGTACTGGATCAGAGATTATACCTTCATATTGAAAAATCCTTGGGAATTGATTGTTCCTGTTCCCTTATTAGACATAAGATGTAATACACCACCTGAGAAGTTGACAGTTGCTATTGTTTCCTTACTATCCAGACAAAGACACATATAGCATTATTGATTTTTATCTGGATTTAGACCAGCATTACTTTTCAATGCTGAAACTGCTAGAATGTTCCCTGCTTCAAGTTTCAACATATAACAATTACATGTTATACCAGAAGATATACATTATAGTAGGATATATATATAGAATAATATGCATGTTATACTTACTATATATATCCTGCTACACCTATACATATATGTGCATACACATACACATACACACACACATATCCTACTTTATCAAAAGCAATCTACATGTTTTATAAGTAACATTATTCTGTCAGATGCTGGCCTTGAAGATGTAATTCTTTTCCACCTGACTCATTTTTTCAAACTTTTTTGTAACAGTTTTTCTAAGCATCCATAGCTTCAGCATGCCTATAAGACTAAATTGACAGACAGGCATACTCAAAATGCCTTAGCAGCCCTGGCTGGTATAGTTCAGTGGATTGAGTGTGGGCTGCGAAGCAAAGGGTCGCCAGTTTGATTGCCTGGGCGTGCAAATTCCCAGGCATTTCCATGCCTGGGTTGCGGGCCAGGTCTTCAGCTGGGTACACATGAGAAGCAACCACACATTGATGTTTCTCTCTCTCGCTTTCTCCCTCCCTTTCCTTCTTTCTAAAAACAAATAAATAAAATCTTTAAAAACTTTAAAAAATACCTTAGCAATATTTTTTCATACCTGCTGAGAGGATTACTTCATAAATTCTATACAAATAAAGCAGAGAATTCTGTAGTTTCTGCTAGCATCAGCCTCTGCCACCCTCTAAATAAAAGAAATCAAAGGTTTCTGGGGATGTTTAGGTAACAGAAGTACAATGGTGCTCTTCCTTTTTATGGAATGACAGTTCACGTCTCTTCCAGAACTCACTCAAGTTCTGGTCCACATGATTTAGGAGACTGTGGATTTGGTCACTTTCAAAATTATACATTGAGTTGAACTTTGTGTTTTTCTCTATGAAATCAAGGGGCTATGACCACAATACAGTGAGTGACATGAAGAGAGAGGACTTAGAAAACCAAACTGAGAGGAAGACAGCACAAGAAAGGACTTGGAGTGATTATTTTAAATCTGTGTTTACAGAGACATTGTAGCACCACAGGCCTGTGTGATATAATTTCCTCTAGCTCACCGTACTGCAAGAGGCTGAAGGCTTTCCCTTTTTGAAGGAGGGAGATAGAGGCAAATGTTAATTCAAGCTACGTAAATAGTTTAAAAATATATATGAAATACTAGCATATTTATACCACAAGAGATATCTAAGACTGTTTATAGTAGCGCTTTCAGAATAAGCAAAAACTAGAAACATGCCAAATGTCTATCAAGAACAAAATTGATAAAATTATTTGGTAATATATTATATAAAAATAAATATGTAATAATATATATGCAATATGTATGGCATGCAATTAAGGATAGTAGTTAAGTGGCTACCTCTGGCTAGGAAGTAGAATTAAGTGAGACAAAGAATCACATAAGAAGGAACATTATTGGTAATTTAAACACACACAAATGTAAATATACAGACACTCAGGCTTTCATAAACGATTTTAAATACTGTGTCATGAGCCAAAATATGATTAATTTAATAGTAAACACCTGTATTTATTACAAAAAAACTATTAACACCAAACAGTTTGTCATTTATTTTTATCAGTTCTGCAAAATTTACTAAACCCATTTCTCTTTTCCAAACTTTTCTTAATAATCCATCTAATAAATAATTGGTTAGTGGAGTGTTTTATTTCATATTTGCATAAAGTAGATATTTTTCTATTTTAATGAGTCAAGAAGAGGAAAATATGTTTAAAAAAATAAAACACCTGAGCCTATAGTAAGATGTTTGAAGTTCCTTTTTACTTCCATTTTTTCTTTCCCCCTTTTCTCTTCCCCTGTATATCCACCTACGCATGTCTATATGCTAGCAGAATGTAAAAGCGGTAGATGAAATGTAAAAAAATGGGATGCCTGCCTTCTAAAGAATATTGTCTGGCCTCATGTCTTTGTTTCTTTCATTCGTTCTACCAGTTTCACTAAACTTTGATTAATACGAGATTTACTCCACGTGCTAACACAGGGGCACATGGAATAAAACTTCGCTAAGTATCGAAGTGGATGTTTTTGCTTCACGCGCTCTCACTTTGTACTCCTACTGCTATGACCGAACATTTCCTTTACCACGTCTTCACATGGACTTCACCTCTTGCTTCTGAATTTGATTCTCCTGAGCAGTAGGCTGCTAGTACCTGCTGCTTCTCTGCTCCCCTATCAGAACACCTTTCACACATCCACACTCATTTCTCCACCCACCCAGCCATCTATTCCAATAGATGGTTCATATGCTGAATATTGTATCATCCCTCGTTTCACTATATTAGAAGTATCTTTGGAGTCATGTTCTTTCTTGTATCTTTCTCCTAAAACAACTTCTTTTAGGATCATTTCGCTTGTGCTCTCTTTGCCTGTCTTTATGTACCACCCTAGTACCCCGATATCTGTTAAAGCCTTTTCAGTGTGTGAGATCTCAAAACCACCACAGCCTTCCTTTGCTGTATATGTGTATATGTATACCTATATACACATAGACACACAGATGCATATACATACATATACAGAAGAGTTGAGTATTTGTTTCAAAGACCTTTTAAAGTAAATTTCTGGTACTTGGAAAAATATAGGACATTGAAGAAAGAAGTTAAGGAAGATACAAATATGTGGAAGCATGTACCATGTTCATGGATTGGAAGAATTAACATCATTAAAATGTCCATACTACCCAAAGAAATCTATGGATTAAATGCAATTCGTATTAAAATAACAATGATATATTTCAAAGATCTAGAATATTCCAAAAATTTATATGAAACAACAACAACAACAACAACAAAACCCCAAATAGCCTCAGCAAACTTGAGAAAGAAGAACAAGTTAAAGGTATCACAATACCTGATATCAAACAGTTCTACAAAACCAAAATAATCAGAGCAGCCTGGAACTGGCATAAGAACAGGCATATAGATCAATGGAACAGAACAGAGAGCTCAGAAACAATCCCACGCCTTTATGGCCACCTAATGTTTGACAAAGAAAGCAAGCACATAAAATTGAGTACAGACAGTTTCTTCAATAAATGGTATTGGGAAAACTGGACATGCAGAAAAATGAAACTAAGCCACCAACATATACCTTACACAAGAATAAACTCAAAATGGATAAAAGACTTAAATGTAAGTCACAAAATCATAAAAATCCCAGAAGAAAACATAGGCAGTAAAATCTCAGACATCCCTCGTAGCAGTACTTTTGCTGATTCAACGCCTAGGGCAAGGAAAACAAAGGAAAAATAAAAATAAAAAACACAGAAAAATAAATAAATCTTAATTTAAATTATAAAGTTTATATAAATATAAATATGATTAACAAAAAGGAAAATTTTCATTACTATTCACCTCTAAGTTATTAACTTTTGACATTCTCATATCCTTATAAAACCTCACTGCATTTTCTATGTGTACAAAACAGTTCAGTCAACCTTCAACTCATTAACTCCTATTCAAATCAGGTTTTTTAATGGTATGTGGTTTGCTACAATTACTTAGGGTTTTTTTTTGGTGGGGAGGACCAAAGAAAGAGTAATCTCCATCAATACTGTAATCCTATTCTCCTATAAGAACCTATAGCATCTCATTATTATATGATAGATCATTTTTATGTCATTCTGCAGCAACTGTTTTAATAGCCTCTGTTCTTAAATTCAGTGAGTTTTGAAATCAGTTGTTAAATTGTGGCATTTCTATTATTTATTTCCTAGTTTAAATCTCTTATCCTGAGGATAATATATCAATATTCTCCCTGAGTAGTGGGTTGGGTGATGGAAAACATAAGAACTCATCTATAAAACTTGACAGTTTGTCTCCTACATTGTTGAAATAGTTTTCTAAGAAAGTGTTTTATAATAAAGAAGAATTTACAATACAGATCAAACTAAAAAAAATAAAGTTTGTATGAACTCTTTTGGTTTCTGTAGAAAAGATCTATAAATGGAAAAATAGAAATGAAAAGTAGGTATAGATATCCATGAATATTAGCATACCTCTAATCAAATAATAATTTCAATATTGTTCTATTTTCCATAAAAAATAAGAAAGGATAAATTCTTCATATATGCTTCTATTTAGGGCATATAAATATATAAATGCAGATCTAATAGTTAAAGTTTTTGAAACACATTCTAAAGTTATTCAGCAAAATCGTATTTCACTGTAGTAAGCACATGAAATTGTCTAGTTTTCAATCAGAAAGGAAATTGAGAGTTTTTTTCAAAGTTTTATTTAGGTTGTCTTTGATATTAGTAAGCATAGTTTCATTGATTTATATTACCCCAAAAATGTTAAGCAGGTATGTAAAAGATGTTGCTGTATTTAGAAATAATATTACCATATTTAAGTTTATATGGTAAATATACTAAATGTCATTAAATATACAGTATATTCTCATTGTATTGATTACTGCTAAGCCAACTTGTAACTTAATTATTATAGAGTTTAGTAAAGCCTGAGTAATAAATGATATAAACTCATATATAAACACAATATTGTAGAAATATTAGTTCTATTCATATTAGTCAATATAAAAAGAGGTAACTAACTCTCTTTTATATATTTGACTATCAATAATTAGTTCTGGTATTTTATTATTGCCTATATATCAATAAACTAGTTACTGCATATAATTTATTACTCATGAGAGAATGAAAGGGAAAAAGCAACAAAGAACATTGAAGTCCTTATACCCACGCACACTTTTTTCTCATTCATTCAGTTTACTGTATAAAACATTTAAGAGATGCTCAAGATACCATGTAAGCACATGGTTTGGCTTCTTCCTAATCACATTTATATTCCATCACAACATGCCACAGTGCAACCTACCTTAAACTACTGTTTCACAGCTTAAAATAACTTTACATATGAAAGAGAATAGTGGTAGTTACTTGGTAGGAAGCCAGGTGTTCAGTCAGAAACAATAAAAGGAAAATAATGAAACAAATTATTTGCCTGGAGGATAGGCCTGCTTTTCTGTCTCCTGTGAATTAACCCACAGAGATATCTTTCACTTCCTGGATATAGGGTAATTGGTTACATATTTGTTACATCAAACCATGATTTACAATGCTTAATTTTCAAAGCTGAATAAAATTGATTTAATTTGTCCCAAAATTATTAAATTCTTACAATGAAATCAATGGAGACCATTTTTCTAGGTGAAAACCGAGTGCATTCATTCATTCATTCATTCACTCAGCCATTTATATGTGTTACATGCCTGATACATTTCTGTGTAATCAAATGGGGCAGTTGAATTAGAGTCAAATATTGTGTATTTCCCAAAGTTTATATTCTGGACGGTGGATACAAGACAACAAAAACAGCAAAAGAATAACATAAATGGCATGTTAAATGGTGATAAGCACTGTGAAGGACAATAAAGCAGGAGTAATGAATGTCACAGGTGGACTGAGCATGTTGAAGATAGATTGCTAGAGAAAATACCTGTTTAAGATGATGTTTAAGAACTGCCTTTGACCCAGCAATTCCACTGTTAGGAATATACCCTAAGAATCCTGAAACACCAGTTCAAAAGGCCTTATGCTTCCTATGTTCATAGCAGTGCTTATTTACCATAGCCCAGTGTTGGAAACAGCATAATTGCCCATCAGCATATGAGTAGATTAAAAAACTGTGATACATTTACACAATGGAAAACTACGCAGCAGAAAGAAAGAAGGAGCTCCTACCTTTTGTGACAGCATGGATGGACCTGGAGAGTATTATGCTAAGTGAAATAAGCCAGTTGGTGAACAGGCAAATATCATATGACCTCACTTATAACTGGAATATAATAAACAAAATAAACCAACAAGAAAAATAGAAACAGAAATGGAAACATGGAACAGACTAATAACTTTAGGAGAGAGGGAGGAATGGTGGAAGGAAGGGGAAGGGATTAGTCAAAGCACATGTATAAATGACTCCTGGACATGGACAATGGAGAGGGGATTTACTGTGGGAGAGAGGGTGTGGCTGGGTGGATGAGGGCAAAAAGGAAAAAAGTGGGACAACTGTAATAGAATAAACAATAGAAATTAAAATTAAAAAAGAACTATCATAGGAAAAAAAAGGAAGGCTCACTCAAAAGCATTTCAGATAAGCTAGTGAGAACAAGTGATGGGAGCACCCATGGTGTGGTCAAAGAAGTAAAAGGAGGCCTGAATATTGGCGAAAACCGAGTGAGGAAGAGAATTAGTAGATGACGTCAGGGAGGTGATGTGGGAGGCGGGATGTGTAGGGCTCTGTAGGCCACTGTAAGACTTTGGCCTTTCCACTAAGTGATCGGATGGGGTCATTAGATGTTTTACACTTATATTTTGAAAGGATTACTCTGGCTGATTAATTGAAATGAAATCATGGAGAAAAGAACACATGGGAAAGAATTAAAAAGGGAGAAATGAGTTGGAAATCTGTTGGAAATGGTTAAGACCAACGTGGAAGCTGTGGACATGGTATGAGGTCATTTGACTTGAATTGTATTTGAGAGTTGCCAGTGAGCGTGAGGTGTGATAGGACAGAGGAGGCGTGGTTCGGAGATTATGTAACACAAAGATGTGAATTACCAGCAACTGAAATGGAAAATACAGGTAAAGGGCAGTTGTGAGAAGTGGAGCTTAGTTTTGAACATGTGTAATGTGAAATGCCTTTTAGGTTCAAGTAGAAATGTAGATTAGTCAATTTGGTATGTGAGTCTGGGTTTTAGGAAAGATCCCAGAACACAGATGTAAGTTGAAGTAGAATAAGTTTATAGATAGTATTTAGAACACTTCAACATTGTCCTGTTATGTATAAATAAGTAGAAGTGGCTGATTATCAGAAATCAAATTCTAGAAACTCAGTACATCACTCAGCTCCAAGGACAACTGCTGATCTCACTCCCTATCAGATTACGTCTAAAATGTACCATTGTTATAAAGTATGATAAGCATAGAATTGTGTGATTTTTGTGTGACTCCTTCAGTCATTGTGTCAAAATTTGAACCAGATAGGCTCATAATAACTAGGGGTAATATGACATTTTGGTAATTTTTTTTTAAGATTTTATTTATTTTTAGAGAGAGGGGAAGGGAGGGAGAAAGAGAGGGAGAGAAACAGCAATGTATGGTTGCCTCTCACATGGCCCTCACTGGGGACCTGGCCTGCAACCCAGGCATGTACCCTGACTGGGAATCGAACCAGGACCCTTTGGTTCCCAGCCCGTGCTCAATCCACTGAGCTATACCAGCCAGGGCGACATTTTGGTAATTCTTGTGGCTGTTAATGGGTTCTAATTATCAAAAGGTTTTAATACAATAAGGACATAATGTTATCTGTTAACACAATATATTCACTTTAACAGCAATCTTTATAAAGATACTAACATGACCATAAATAGATTGTTGATTTTATATTTTTTACTTGGTCAATATTGAATTTTTAATATTGATTATATTGTCTACAAAGCTGACCAAAGACCAAAATAATAAAATATTTTGAGATAGACAGATGTTATTCTTCAAGGTCATAAGACTAAGAATATTGGGCACATAGTAAATGTTGAACATTAACCAACTGATTAATTGCTAATGAAATATAAAATAATCTAATACAGAACAACATTCAGGTGTCAGATTATGAGAATTGCAGATGAATTAAAATGCATTTAATGCAGTTACAGGATGCAAGCCATTCAGAACTGTAACTAGAAATACTGACTACCCTGGTTGACAAACACAAAAACATGTAGAAGTTAACATTGGAATTTACTAGTACATTATTTGCCATTTCAAATGCCTAACCAAAGCTCTGAATTCCTCAGCGAGGGCTCTAATATACAAATAATGTAGAAGTGACACTGTGGAGTAGATTGCCATACATTTTGGTGCATTTAAAATTAGATGATCAATTATTTGCCCTTTTCGTATCTTAGAAATAAAATGTCCCAGTAATAATTCCTATTGAATATTAAATATAATACATTGTTTCTATTAATATGACATACTTCTGGATAATTTACTAATATTAATCTCACAAGACAGTATTTCCTCTTTTAAAAAAAAATGTTTATTTTTTATGTCGTTACAGTTGTTTCTGCTTTTCTCTCCTTTCCCCACCTCCACCCAGCTCCAGGCTCTCCCTTCCCTAAGACAATCCCCATATTGTTGTCCCTGTCCATGGGCTGGGCATAAATGTTCTTTGGTTAAACCCTTCATCATCTTTTATCCCGCCCTGCCCCCCCCAAGCATTGCCTCTTTGAACTGTTGGCACTTGAACTGCATTTTAAATTTCACATACTCAAAATCATACAAAATTTCAAACAATATTTTATAAATTTAAAGATGTATAAACTGATACACTGAAATTTCTATTTAAAGACACTAGATGGTGGTATAACACTTTCTAAAGGGTTGAATGCGGTCTAAATCAACAAAGACCTCAAGTATCCATAAACATAAAATGAAAACAAGATGCCCAGTGAGTACATATCTATTAATTTTGAATTCAGTATTAGATTTTTGGAGGTAATTCTTGAGGAAGTGATTATCAGCCTCTGGAAAAGTAACTTCTTAGGTTTAAAGTAAATTCCAATATTGGTCATAGCTCATGATCCTTAAACCCATTTTCTTCCTCCTCCCAGAGTTTTGTTATAAGACTGAGAAACCTCTGATAAGGATAAACTTACAATATTTTGTAACATCATATTTCCAAATGAAGCATTAATTGGGTTAATCTACACATTCCCAATGTAGAAAAATATATCTTTATGCTATGATAAGAGCATAACTTATTTTTAGAAGGCACATCATATAAAATAAACATTGTCATTGAATCATTGAGTCAGTCTGAAGTATTTGACCATGCACAAACATAGCCAGGAAAAATAGCCATTTTATTTTTATAAGGTGAGTCAACCAACGATTTTAATAAACTTTTGGAAATGTGGATATTTTAGTAATAATCTTTTACAATTTCCTTATCATTCGAACCTATGAAGATTAAATGACAACCCCATATTGGCGGAATTGGAGGAATTTGAAAGCGTTCTTTCAAACACACTATTTCTGTCACATTTCTAATTACCTTGTCCTCATGTTATGAGTTATCTTTTGATATCCAGCCATTTTAATTGTCCAGGGAAATAAACGCATGGTCAACACCTGGATATCTTATTGCAGATCGCATTGGAATATTGTAAGTACACATCCAACACACATATAACAGTCCCCAGGGCACAGCCGCTGTTCTGTGCTTTGGGTCTGCATAAGCCTGAGACATACCACTCACTTTTGTAAAACCGCATGGTAGTACAGGGTACTTATTGCTAACGAAGCCTCTTTATTTTAAATACAAGCATATATTGTTAATATGAGTGGGACAAAATTGTGTTCAGAAAAAGGAAACTAAGATTGAAGAATTAAATTCATATATCCAAAGCATAATTAGGAATGTATACTTGTTGCATCAGATGCATTCGCTGCAAAGTCAGGAAGATATTTCAAATGAGACACCTTATATTTGATCATCACTGTCAATACTGCTTTGCGCAGAGAGCATCACATAGACTTTCCTGCAATTGCTGCTTTTTTTCTGGAGTCAGCCATTTTCCTAAATGCAGAACGTGGAACACCGGAGCTAAGAAAAGCTATATTAATAAGAGTTTTATTGCCAAAGGTATGAAAACTCTGCACACTATACCCCAACATGTCCCTACCATGCACTTTCGTTGACTCACAATGTGCATTAGCAATTAAAGGATGTCATTTAGAAACCTGTTAAATCTTTTTAGTCTACTACATAATTTATTTAACCCTGGAACTTGTTTTCATTCAACACATTTCTGAAAATAACGCTGTCATTTTTTTCCTCAACACTCAAAATATCCTGCTCTCCACAATCTAAATCATAGTATCTCTATATCCCCAGCATTAATTTGTTAATTTAACTTCTTAAGTATTTAACTTCTGAGTATGTCATAGTTTTCTTTTTTCAGTCATTATCAATATATTCTTGGTGTCCTATTTTCTTCACATTTCTTTACTATCTCAAGATATAAATTTCAAATGCATACATAAAAACAAAACCTGAGTCATAACTACAGTCCATATTTAATATGGTTTTGAGGTTATGTGATTTGAATACAGTGGAGAGATCTGAACACAAGCATATAAATAGATGGAGTTGACTAAGGTCAAGAAATATCCAGCCCTCTAACCATGCAGCGTGAAACACTTTCCTTAGCAACAGATTTTCTCATACCCTAATCTTAATTCAGCCCACGCATCTTCCTCACCACTTACACATAAAATACCCATGCACTCACTTTATACACTGCAGACAACAGATAAGAAGAGGTAGGAGGAATTATATATAATCTGAAGTCAATGTCACAGCAAATTCATCATGGGCTTATATTGGGTTGGCCAAAAAGTTCATTTGTTTTTTTCCATAAGATGGCTCTAGTAGCTCTTAGTTGTCTTTAATTTCATTTGAAACAATTTTATTAGATTGTATTATGAAAGCTTTCATATCAGCATGCATTAGAAGAAAAGTCAAAATTGGTGAATTTTTGTGTAGCCATTTTAAGATTGAAGATGGAAGGAAATATGCAAAATTTTCAAGATGTTATGCTTTATTATTTCAAAAAAGGCAAAAACACAACTGAAACACAAAAAAAGATTTGTGCAGTGTATACAGAGGGTGTTGTTACTGATTGAACATGTGTGAAGCGATTTGTGAAGTTTTGTGCTGGAGATTTCTCACTGGACAATACTCCATAGTCAGATAGATCAGGTGAAGTTGATAGCGATCAAATTGAGACATTAATTGAGAACAATCAACGTTATACCAACATGTGGGAAGCTGACATACTCAAAATATCCAAATCAATAAAGTTATTGGTGAAAATGAAAAATGTGCCATTTATTTTAAGGAAAAAACGAAATGGACTTTTGGGCTAACCCAACAATTTAAATCATATTTACTTCCAGAAATTTAGTTTAAGCAAATTGCAATAAGATTCACTGTTAAGACATAAAGATAAAGAAAAAGTTAATTACCTAAGCCTAGCAAAATAGTTAGTAATTTAATCAAGCACTTTATTTTTTTATATAGAAATTTTGAAGAAAATTTTTTTTAAATTTTATTTTGTGTGGAGTGGGGTTTTAAAAGAAATTTGTAACAGAGCTCTTCAGGTCTAGGCTATGTTAATAGGCATTGCTTTCGACAATGTTCTTATAGTAAGTAGGAAAACTCTCCTTTGCAGCCTATAGAAGTATTTCTAACAGTTTTCCAACTCTCCGAGGACCAAATCCTTTTACCATCTCTGCAGGATTTATTGTGAGTGTTATTTTAAGACTCTCTCAACAGCTTCAGGACTTTTTTATTCCCTATTCAGTGTTTCTTTGGCAACTGAATTATGTTTAAAACCTTTTATGCTTTTCATCTATTTGTTCCCAGTTAGCTGCATGTGCCAGTAGGCGCTCTCAAAGCTCTATTTTGGACATAGATTTCAGACATGATTTATTTTGTTGCTTGTTTTTCCCTATGGCTTTCCCAGAACTGAATCTGGGCCACCAGGGCCTCGATCTGGAGCAAACTGGCTGTGTGTGAAGGTAGCATCCTTCATCGGATAGTTGCTTCAGTCCAAGTCACACAGTTCAGTTGAGGAATCTCACTGGGTTTTTCTTGTGTTTTATCCCTATCTACTATTTTTGGGTCGAGAAAAGCACTTCACTTTTGAAATTCTGAAAAATGTAAACTTTATGGACTTTCTCTATTCCTTTTTATTTCTGACCACAAACTGGCCAACTACTATCCAATCTTGTTTTTCTGGTAATACACTGTCATAGGGAGCTACCAGAAGCCAGTGAGTAGATAAAGGTTAAATAAGACTATATTTTGCTCTCCTAGTTGTTGCAGGTGACATTTTTACCTACCGTTCTGTGACTCCATGACATCTCACATTCCCAGCCACTGTTCTGTTACCAACCATAGAACCCACTTAAAAGTTTTTTTTCCTAATTGTTAAATAAATAATTTTCAAGTCTTATAACTGTAACATAACAAAAGTTATTTCTTAGTCAAATAATACCCCAATACAAGTAGGGAATAGCAGAAGAAGATGTTTTTCAGAGTTACTCAGAAATTTGGGCCCCATCTCTACAATATTTTTGTCCGTAAAGTTGTTCATGAGAGTCTTACGATCAGGATATGCTACAAGTATGAAATGCAAAATATAAAACATTACAAATGATATCCAATACTTACCTAGAACATAAATGGGGACATACAAATAAATACTCACATTTGCTTCATATTTTTTCAAATAAAAGAATACATAAAACACTAATAAAAATGTGTTCTTTTTTTCTGATCTCTCTCTTTCTTTTTTATTGTTGTTCTATTACAATTGTCCCAATTTTCCTGTTGCTCTCCTCTGCTCTGCCCTGAGTAAAATGGAACTGGATGAGGAAGATAAAGATAGAATATAGAAGTCTCTGAGAAGACCTTGATTTGTAGGTTTGACATTTCAGTTATACAAAAATTTAACTAAAAAATTATCATTAAAGTTTTGTTTACACAAATTGAATTTAAAGACAAATTTTTATATCTTTAGCGAGATTTTATGCTACATATATACACACACATAAACTGCACACACAAAAAGACAGAAAAAGGGAAATATACAAATCATATAGAGGCTTATATAGAAGCAAAAAAATAAATAAAATGGTCCTTATATAATTAGTTATCATTAATCTCAAAATATGTCATATTTTTACATTATAGTAATGTTATTAGGAAACAATTTTTATCCTAAAAGAAAAGAGGTAAACTATAATGCAAATATGTTAATTAGAATTTCAACAAGGTGGAATACCTAGGAAAGTACTTACCCTCCTACCTGAAACTACTAAAACACAGGATAAAATGACAATGGCATTGAAATTATTCAATATGTTCAAGAAACTAGAGAAAAGACTGAGACATGAAAGGCAAAAAGACCAAATTAAACTTTTAGAGATGGATATTACAATATCTAAAATGAAATATATGTTATATGAGATTATTGGCATATGACACACTGCAGAAGAAATGATTCACAAATTAGAACACATAACAGTATATATTATCCAAAATCAAACACAAGGATAAAATCCCCCCCCCCCCCGCAAAATATGTGTAGAGCATTAGTTATTTGTGGGAACAACTTCAACCAGAATAATATACATAAAAGTAGATACCCCAAAGGAAGGGGTAAAACAGGGAAAACACTGAAAAATAATAATAAAAATGTTCTAAATTATTCTAAAATATAAACCCAAAGATCAGAGAATAGTAAGCCTGAACACATGCGTGTGTGCATGCAGATCACAGAGAAGCTACACCAAGGCTTATTATAATCAAAATGCTTCACAATATGATGTAAAGAAAATCTCTGGCAGTGGCCAGAGAACAAAGGCATTTTCACGTAGAGAAATAAAGGTAATAATAAAATTGTTTTTTTTTGTCAGAAATAATGTAATCCAGCAAATACTTGAATAACATCTTTAAAGTGTTGAAATAATAATGCTACCTTAGAATTCTATTAAAAAACAAAAATAACTGACAAAAACGGAGATGACTTTATTACTATTGCAGATGTACACAAAAAATCAGAAATACAAAATTTTCACCAGGATACCTATAGAATGGTCTTTAAGATATACACAAGGGACTAAAAAGTACTAAGAATGGTAACTATATCTGTAAATATACCAGATTGTTTAATTTATTAACTTGAAAAGTTAGATGACTATTTAAAGCAAAAATAGGACAATGAATGCTATTTTTTTTAAAGATTTTATTTATTTACTTTTAGAGAGAGAGGAAGGGAGGGAGACAGAGAGGGAGAGAAACAGCAATGTATGGTTGCCTCTCACATGGCCCTCACTGGGGACCCAGCCCGCAACCCAGGCATGTGCCCTGACTGGGAAGCGAACCGGGACCCTCTGGTTCCCAGCCTGTGCTCAATCCACTGAGCTACACCAGCCAGGGCTGAATGCTATTTTTTTAACTTACGTGCAGAGAAGTAAACATGTGATAACAATAGCACAAATGTCAGGAGAAGAGAAATCAAAATATACTGGAGTAAGATTTTCTTGCACTACATGTGAGGTATATAAAACTCCTTGTCAGTACATGGTGGAAGTTAAAGTTATATATTATAAACCTTAATGCAAGCACTGGAAAAGTGAAACAAAGAGGTAAATCTGTTAGAGTCCATAAAGCAAATGATATGGAATCCTAAAAAATACTTAACTTATGATATAAGAACTTTTAAAAACACTAATAGGATAAATAAATAGTAAATAGAAAGATGGTATATTTAAGCTTGAGTACCCCTATAACCACATTAAATATAAATGGTTTAAAACTTCCAGTTAAAAAGCAGATATGCAGATTGGCTAATAAAGCAACACCAAATCATATACTGTCTACAAGAAAGTTTCATTCAATATTGAACCCAAAGTAAACAGAAAAAAAAAAGCAAAAATCAGAACAAAAAATCAATAAAACAGCAAATAACACTAGAAAAAACTAATGATGTCAAAGCTGCTTTTTAAGGAGATTAATAAAATTGATTAACTAACCATAGTGATCATATAAAAAATAGAGAGGACAAAACATCAGGACTGAGAGAATTGACATAATCTTGGTCCTATGAATATCAATGAAATTAAAGTGATGTCTTCAAGATTTCTCCCACTGGAAATTTATTATTTTCTTTTTGTTCATACTCTATTTGTTTTAAAAAAGTCACTAAATCATGGTAACTTTTAAAAGTTTGAACCATCACTTGCATATATTTTCTTATACCACAAAATATATTAGTTTTGTGTGCCAGAGATTTCAGGAATAAGTTGCTTATATTACTCTGGAATGGTGAGCCAGTACTAAGAATTATGAAAAGAAGACAATTTTTAATGTTGGCAAATATACTCCATTCCATTTACATTCCCTCCCTTGAGGATTACTATGTTTCTTGAAATGACAAATAGCTCCTTTTAAGTTTAATGAGCATGCCTCAAGAGAATGTGGAGCTTATCACATTTAATATACTGTTTAGCCTACCCTAAATATGATACCTTGATCTGAAAACTTTTATGTCATAATGGGTTTGATGGGTTGAAATCTTCCAATTTAAAGATTATAAAAGGCTTATTGAATAACAGCACTTTTATTATCAACTAGGTTTTTCAAAACCTATTCTTTTGATGGTTTAATTATAAATAGATTGAATTTCACTGGCTGGATGCCAAGCTTAGCAATTGGTGGAGAGAATGACTGACAAAATGTGCTTTAGCTTTTCTAAAACACAAACACATAATCACATAGTTTGTAAGAGCCAGCTAAAATCATATTTTATTGTCTTCATTCTTATTTATCCTGCTTCGAGGATTCTCTTTCACCTTCACACTGAATTTAATTTCTCTGTTTGATGTGGTGATCTCAAGTGAGAAAAACCTATTGGAAAGAATTTTGTGGATTTAAATTCTTTCTTGATTTTGCCTCTCATTAGGTCTCCCAGCTGGAGACCAATGAAAAAGATGTCTTCCCACATGACACCAAAATGAGATGTGAGGAGTTATTTTTTATGACAATATCAGAGGAGGTTCCAGGAAGTTGTAGAATTGAAATTGGACATCAGCCAGCTATAAGCTGTTTGTTTCAGCTTTCTATCTCTAGGACAATTTCTGTCATTTTTGTAGACTTGAGGAATCGACAGAGTAAGACTTCCTTACAGCAACTTGCATTATTATAGTTTATGTGATTAAAAACTTAAAAATTGAAATAACTTGTATCTGGACTATATTTCAATTCAAAAGATCATACATTTGTCATATTTACTTATTAAGTGAGTTCAAGTTTACCATCTCTATCCCAAATCCCCAGTACTACCCAACAAGTACAGCAACTGTTGAGAAAAGTGGTAGAAAATACAGAAGCCGCGCTTTTCCTGTGCATTGGAAGGTAAAGGTAGTTTGTTAAATTTCAACCTGTCCATAAAGCTTATTTTTAGAATATAGGAAAGTCATGTTGTTCTGTTATATTTGCTTCATCTTTGGCCACTTCATAACTTTTCTTTCTTATTCTTAGAATTTTGAATAAAACTCTGACAAAAATGTTAATGAAATTAATACTATTTCAGATGTACAAAAATCCTCTAAACATTTCACCAGAATATCAGTATGACAAAAAATATTAAAGGAAATCCTTCAGACAAAAGGAGCATAATACTAGGTGGAAATCTGGATTTACAGGAGGAGAAAGAGTACCAGGAATGGCAACTATGTCAGTAAATACAGTAGATTTTTATTTGTTTACTTCATCTTAGTTTTTATACTTATATAATTATATTTCCACAAACTTTTTCCAAAAATCATACCTAATTGTACTATGTCTTATCTCATTGTATTGTCTGAAATTTCTAAAACAATATTAAATACTTGTGTTGCTATGGGCATTCTGACTTCAGAAAGATACTTCTGATATTAACTATTATATGATATTGTTTGCTTTTCAGTGATTGGTATCTTTCACCAAGTTTAGAGTTTGTAGAATATCTTAAATTTTGCTAAAATTTTTGTCTGTTTGTTTATTGGTTGTTAGTTCTAGAAACAAATGGTTAGTTTTTGTTCTTTCCAGAACATTGATATATATCTGATATATATCTTTAAAATATTGAGGCTATTATGTGAAATATTTTAATACATATAATATCTATGAATTGTCATTTTATAGTTATTATTCAATAAATTGAACTATATATTCAATTTATATTCAATAAATATATTCAATTTATATTCAAAGTACATTGAAGTATTTTCAAATGTAAATATATATTCAAAATATTTACAATAAATTGAATAAGAACTATAAACTTTATTTGGTGACCAATAATTTTTATGTATTATTTACTTTAAGAATTTTTAGTGATTTAGAAATTTCACAATAATATTTTCTTTCATACTGAGCTATAGTTTCATTTTA
Source organism: Micronycteris hirsuta (assembly GCA_004026765.1). Classification (NCBI taxonomy): domain Eukaryota; kingdom Metazoa; phylum Chordata; class Mammalia; order Chiroptera; family Phyllostomidae; genus Micronycteris; species Micronycteris hirsuta. The sequence goes on from PVJI01002375.1 coordinate 43,345, forward strand.
GTGCTGTATATTTCAGATATTGGTACCAGGATAATTGTATGTTTACAAAATGAATAGGGAATCAGCTCACTCTTTTTAATGTCTGGAACAGCTTAAATATCAAAATTATCTGCCATGGAAAGCTGGAATGAAACCACGCTTCATTTCTTATCCTACTCTCTGTTCTGAGATAGCCCAGCCCTCCAGGATTGAAGAATAGGAAGAACAGGTGCTGAAAGCACTCCATGCTCAGGCCAACTCATGCAAGACAGTAGGAAAGAGAGACTTTTCCTTTTCTTAGTTCTTGCTGTCTTCCGTGCAGTGATATGAATCAGTTAGTAGAACAAGTGAAGTAGGTTGAATTACATCTACATGATATACTAACTAGTCCTCCTTGACCAGTCAGTGAGAGAAGCAAGGGGTCTACAGCATCTGACATACTTTCTAACACACATGCTGTAATTAACACATACACAGAACCTTAACTTTCTCATTCTCATTTTTCTTCTGACTCCAGCTGTACATCCAGTATCCCTTCCTCGCTGGTCTATGGAGTACCCAATGCCGGCTCACAAGACGGCTCACATCTCTTCCTAAACTGGGATCGGATATCCATCTCCTCTTTTAACTAGCCATTAAAATATATGAATGACTTGGTGGTTCAGGTTGCCTCATGTAATAACCAAAAAGTCTTTATTTGATGTTAATCTTAAAGTTAATATCATATTAAGTTTCTGTGGTTAAATTATATAAAGAACCAGATGTTTGCTTTCCATTATTTATTATAGTAAACCAGTTAATGTAAATTGATCTCATTTTTTATTGTTGCTGTGTTTTGTGTGTGTGTTTTTTTTTTTTTAGTTTTCATTTCTTTTTCTTCTTTTTGGGGGGCTGGCATATAAGAACATTTACTTCAGATTGTTAAATCTACTCTATAATTTCATAGATTTGCTACTATATAATTTAATCTAATATTGAACACATATATTTTATAGTCAGTTTTAATTCCACGGATTCGTCTATAAGTTCATCTAACATTAGGAGTATTTTACTTATTTAGCACTGGGTCATTTGCAAATCCTGACTTCTCCCGCTTTCCAGTGTAAGATATGTTTGGTTTTATTGATGGTAGATCGTTTCTTTCTCTTGCTTTCTCCTCCTCCTACACCTTCTTTTACATTTGCTTATTTTGTAACTTTTGGTCTATTTTTGTTTCTTGCCTTTGTCAAGAAAAGCCTGACAACAACAAATAATCTGTCTCTTTTTGATCAGTTGACAAACAGAACATTGGATGAACTGAGCTTTTTATCCCATTTCTGTTTTGTTTGATTCATGCTCTTTAAAGGCAGACACTTTGTGGGCTCTTTTCCCTTCTACGCTTTCCTCCTCATTCACTTACACATCTGGAGCCTTTCCGTTCCCTGAGGCATTTGGAGGACTGCACTCCAGGTATCTGCCCCGTTTATTGTAATATCATCCCGGTGACTAAAGCAATACAGGGAAAAATACAAAATAACATTTTTATACTTAAACTAATATTAATATGTTCTCTAAACACACTTTTTATTTTACTCTCAATTTTGAAACTGACCTATGACTGTTTCTTATTTTACATGCATTTCTGATAACCGCAACAATTTTGTGTTTCTACTCACTTTTCATGTTTGTATTCCTTTACAAGGAAACATCGGCATCGATATAATGGTATATGTATGTATACATAAACTACATCCTTAGAAAACGGCTTAGCAAAGTGATTTTCAAGTTACTGCTTTTTCTCATCAGCAATATTAACAGACAAACCTAATTTATGGAGGTAGATTGGTTTATTCTGACATTCAGATGGAATAACTTCAAATGCTTTTGAGCCAGAAAAAGTCAGGTTTTAATAAATGGGCTCATTGAGATGTTTTCCTGGGATGGTTTCTTATTTCTAATTATTTATTGCCAACAATTTAAAATACTGAAATCAAAATGATTCAGGACCTTACATCCATCCCTTTCATTTACAAGATTATTATAGCTAAGATTACAAAAGATATAGTACATTTGAGCATGTCATAGCTTTAAAAGTGATTATATATTTGAGAAGCCATTTGGATCTCATTAAAGATGAAGTTATAAAGAAAAAAACATCAGGCAAGCATTCTCTTAAGTGCCTTTTAACCCCACCCAGTTTAGACAAAACTATATGTCCAAATTTCCCTGTAGAATATTAAAAGCGTATAAGAGAGAATTTAATCACAGAATAAATAAAAGCTCAATATCAATTTCTTCATTTTATTTCTTCCTATCTTGGTTATTTCAGCATTTATTAATAAAAATGTAAAATTCTTAATAAAAAGGGGGGTTGAGAACAATAACCAAGTAGCAGAATCTAAAAATGATCCTTTCTTTCCTGTTCCTTTTTAGTGCAAATAGATTTCCCAAATAACCCAAAGTGTCTCATTAGTCACTAATTAATACCACCTCATCGCCAGGAATATAATGGGTAAACTACTTAACATCCCCATCCCCTCGATGGAACACCAAACAAAAAGTTTGATTTTAATTTGGCATTACAATAAATAGAAAACTCATCTTCTTAGTTTAAATATATACACTCATGTGCCATACACTGACGTTTTGGTCAATAACATATATGACAGTTTCCCCTTAAGATTATAATGGAGCCGAACTGAATTTCCTGCAAGAAATGGAAAGATACGGGGTTCAGAAGGATTTTGTTTTTCTTTTTTGGGAGGAATATGTGTGGAACTTGGTAAGATTCCCTCTCACTCATAGCACCTTGATTTTGAATACACATATCACGTCCAGATCACGTTAGCCACGGGCCTGGTTCAGCACAGAGGAGCCGGTCCCCCCAGTACTACATACCCAGAGGGCACCACGACCCTCTCAGATCTAGCCTGATGGTCTTCAGAGTCTACTGCTGTAAATTCTTTGCTGAGGATCGAAGACACTGTACAAGGCACGACATAGAAGCTAACTTTACAAGTATTACATGCCACTGACATTTGAGCAAAAGTTTTTTGTAGTGATGTGGAGCCAGCCCATCCCTATTCTAGGAAACATTTTCTGGTTGAAATGATGTAAAACACGGATATGTGTTATTTCGTCCATCAATTCAATGCTAGAGAGAGCCCTTTGCCCCAGATAGGGTCAATGGAACCAAACATGAATTTACAAAGGCAAAATATTGTGTCCTCAGTTCTATACCCATTTCCTGTTAAGCACCCTCATTTTTTCTTTTTAACTAGTCACCAGTAGCTGGGAATCCCATTACTTACAGTTAATAGCATCTTAATTAATATAAGGAAGAATTTAATTTTGTGATTTCCAGATAGTGTTTAATCATAGTCCATGTGAAGATTATTTACAAATATTTCAACAGTCTCTGCTGTATACCTGAAACCAATACAAAGTAATATTTTTTAATTTTTTATTATTTTTAAGTTTTTAAAAAATTATGTATTGGTTTCAGATGTGTAGCTTAGTGGTTACATAATCATATACTTTACACAGTGTTCCCCTCGATATTTCCATCACAGCAACTGCCGTCACACATAGTTATCACAATATTAGTGACTATATTTCCTACGCTTGACTTACTTTCCCATAACTATTTTGTACTTAAAAATTTGTGCTTCTCAGTCCCTTTACCTTTTTCACCCAGTGCCCCAACCCCTTCTCCCCTCTGTCAACCACCAGTTATGAATATGTTTCAATTTTGTTTATTTATTTTGTTCTTCAGATTCTACATATAAGTGAAACCATATGGTATTTATCTTTCTCTTTCTGACGTATTTCACTGAGCATAATACCCTTTAGATCCACTCATGTTGTCACAAATGGTAAGATTTCATTACTTTTTATGGCCAAATAATATTACATTGAATATATATATATACCGCAGCACTTTTTTATCTGCTTGTCTATCAGTGGGCATTTGGGTTGTTTCCATACCTTGGCTATTGTAAATAAAGCTGCAATGAACATAGAGGTGCATTTATTCTTTCAAATCAGTGTTTCTGGTTTCTTTGGATAAATCCCTAGAAGTGGAATCACTGGGTTGTAAGGGAGGTCCATTTTTAATCATCTATGGAGATGTCATACTGTTTCCAGTCTGCATTCCTACCAGCAGTGCAGGAGGGTTTCCTTTCTCCACATCCTCTCCAACACTCGTCATTTGTGGATTCATTGATGAGAGCCATTCTGACATGTTTGAAGTAATATCTCATTGTGGTTTAAATTTTAACTATCCTCTTCTTTAAGGATTGTCACAACATTCCTTAACCTGACCACTGTTCCAGTACACAATAGACCAAACCACACTGCCATGTAAATCCTTATGTCCCTTTGTCTCCCCATCTTGATTTCTTATTCCTTCTGATCCCTAGGAGAATCCTTACACTCACTCCTGGTACTCATTATTATGGTTACCTAAACCTCATCCAGCCAGCTCCTCCTCAATATTTTCAATCAATCCAGCCCACATTCCTGTTCACAGAACAGCACTGACAACTTCAACATTCTATTCCGGACCCAGTCAGAAAACAACAGCGGGAGGCTCTTAGGACAGTGTTGATGAAGTCCACAGTAGTGGTTGGTAACGCCCTAGGCCTTCTCCACGTTCACTCAGCACTTATTCACTGACTCACCAGAGCAACTTCCAGTCCTGCAAGCTCCGTTAATGGTAAGTCCTATATAAGTGTGCCATTTTTAGCTTTTACACTGTATTTTTACACTGTATTTTAGATATGTTCAGATGCACAAATACTTACCATTATAGTATAATTGCCTACATATTCATCAGAGTGCCATCCTGTATAATAGGCTTGAAGACTAGGAGCAATAGGCTATACCAGGTCACTGGGGCATGTAGTAGGCTACACCATCTAGGTGTGTGTAAGTGCACTCTGTGATGCTTACACAATAACAGAATCTCCTAAAGATGCAGTTCTCACTATGTACCACTGACATGAAGCAAGGCATAACTGTAGCACTATACTTTATTACTGAACTAGTTGTTAATACCCTAAAGTTTATAATGAATTGTGACACAGTATATATCACCCTTTTTAATGTATCGATTTGAAAGAGAGAAAGATTGAGAAAGAGAGTGAGAAACATAGATTTGTTGTTCCACTTATCTACACTCATTTGTTGATTCTTGTTTGTGCCCTGACTGGGGATTGAACCCACAACCTTGCCATATTGGGATGATGCTCTAACCCAGGAGTTCACAACCTTTTCAGCACCAGGGGCTGGTGCGGTGGAAGACAATTTTTCCACGGACAAGGAGCGGGGCAGAGAGGATAGGAGCTTGGGCTTAGGAGGTAATGGGAGCGAAGCTTTGCTCACTAGCCCACTGCTCACCTCATGCTGTGGGCTCGGTTTCCAACCACTAGTGGTGGCCCATGGCCCCAAGGGTTGGGGGCCCCGGCTCTGACCGACTGAGATACCCAGCCAGGGCCTATATATCACATATTTTTTACTGGAGAAACTAACGTCATTGCAGAGAGAAGTATTATTTTTTCATTGTTTGCTTCTTTTTTCACAGAAAAATAGGATGGAAGAGTTAGAGGGAGTCTTAGAAGGCATCTAACACAATCTGCTCCCTAGAGAGGCTGCTTTATAGTAACTCTAGCAGCTGTAGTCGGAACCGTTCCTGTGAAATAAAGCATAGCATTTCCCAAGGAAGCTCATTTCTATATGAAATTCTGCTATTTTCACGAGTGTATTCCTATATTAAACTAAAATCCGTCTGAAATAGTAATTTTCTGTAGATACTTTATTAGATATTAAGCAGAATAAATTGAATTCCTCATAATATTTGTTGAAAATAAATATTCGCATTAAGTTCCCCAAATATTTACATACAGTATTATCTCCTTCAAAAATTCTTCTTCTGACATAATGAACAGAATTTTGTCATGTGAAATCAGCTGAACATTGCAGATTATGCATTTAAATACAAGATAAAATGCACTATTGTCTTCATAATGTTGAACACCACTAATAACATTTAATATTGCATTTCATATGATTGCTTATAATTACCATAATTCATCTGTGCCTTTAAATAAGTGAATTTTACTGTATGTATATTTTGTAGCAATAAAGTTAATAAATACACATATAAACATATATACAAATATTTATATAGAGAGCTATAACTCCTTTTTCCTTTCTCCTTTTTACTATTATATTTGTTTTCTTTCTTTGTTTTAGCTAGAGGATCATCTGAAACAAAACTGAATTTTTCATCAACTTCACTAATGTACAGTGATATAGAGGGCAGGAGAAAAGGAAGATTAAATAACAAAATAGATAGGGTTGAATTGTATCAACATCTTTTTTTTTTTAAGATTTTATTTATTTTTAGAGAGAGAGGGGAAGGGAGGGAGAAAGAGAGGGAGAGAAACAGCAATGTGTGGTTGCCTCCCACATGGCCCTCACGGGGACCTGGCCCGCAACCCAGGCATGTGCCCTGACTGGGAATTGAACCGGGACCCTCTGGTTCCCAGCCCGCGCTCAATCCACTGAGCTACACCAGCCAGGGCCTGTATCAACATCTTAAAAGGCAGGAACAATATTTTTATGTGTCTGTAGAATAGTTACACATATTAAGTATGAATTAGCATAGAAGGGAAATGTCAGCAAATTTTAAAGGAGAAATAAAGCAATAATAATTAATAACAAAGATTAACTTTTTAAATTAAGAGAAAAGATTAATCACTTTCAAATAAATAAGAATATTTTTAAACTCCCCTAACCACTGGGTAAAACAAAAATAAAAGCTAGAATTTTGAAAATTTTAGAATTTTAGATATCAAAAATGTGAATGCATGTAAAGTTTTTATCAGAAGAAACTTTAAATGATTTATTATTTAGCCTTAAATAATGTATCATTAACCAAAAATAATAAAAATAAATTAAATATTAATAAAATAATAGAAAATTAAAAGTAGGAAAGCAGGTTGGCAGAATAATAAAACAAAAAGCAAAAGACAATGAGTTATATAATGTAAGAATAATAAAATTGGTAAATAAATTCCAGATTCGGTTTTATGTTAAGGGGTGGGAGTGCTATAAAACAGAATTAACATTTTTGAGTAGTTACGACATGAAGAGAGCTATGCCAGATACTATGCACATATCATGCACAATGATGTTATAGTTTTATCTTTATTTTCTGCAATTCAATATTTCTGGCATTGAACACTTGTCTTTCTGATTCAGAATATTTAATCTGGTCTTTTCAATATAAATATAGCTCCATTTGCTAGAGTTTAAATTTCAAGAGGCCCAGAATTTTCATTTTGTGTCAGTGCATGGCACGGAACAAGTACTGAATGCATAATCATTGAATGAATTGAGTTGAAAATTCAAAAACATTCCAGTCCCCTCCTCACTGCCAAAAGATGCTGTTCATGTCTCAGTGTTTATCTGTCTTAGTTTTATGTTGGCATATTATGCAACGTAATTTACCTCAGCTATTTCTCCAGTTCTCTGAGCCCAGTTTTGAGATCTAAAATGGAAGCATATTGTTGTCTCATCTTGGCCGGCTGTTCTACCCTACACTTAGGCTGTCGATTTTTTCTACATCAGTTTTAAGGCCCCTTGCAGAGTCGTTGGGATTTTTCTCTTTCAGCTAGTTTATTTTCTCTTCCTGAGGCAGAGGTAACATAATCAGTTTTCCCGAATGAGCTTGACACAGAGGATTCAAGGGGTCTCGGACTCAGGGACTCAGCCCTTGGATTCCAGGACTCAGGCCCAGCTCTTAGAGAAGCAGTGAGGGGACTTCTGATGCTACCTCCTGGTTAAAACAGCTAGACTAGATAAATCCAAAGCTACCTTCTGCTTCAAAACTCTAGGACTGTATGGAAACTAATAACATTTATTCCTTTTTTATGGGATGTCCTGCTATTTGTTAGAAAACCATCACACTTTTTTTCCTTTTGCTAATTTTTGACTAGTATTTAGTTATTTTATCTACTATATATAACATGGAGATGCTAAGTGGAGTAAGTCAGGCAGTGAGGGACAAATACCATATGATCTCACTTTTAACTGGAACATAACCAACAAAAGCAAAAAAGCAAGCAAAACTTAACCAGAGACATTGAAATTAAGAGCCATCTAACAATAGCCGGGGGGAGGGGGGAGGGGACAATGGGGAGAAGGGTTTTCAGGAACCACTATAGAGGACACATGGACAGAACCAAGGGTGGGGAGGGAGGCAGGGAAGGGAGGTGGGGTTGGAGGGGGAGGGGAGGAGAGAGTATGCGGACAACTGTAATTGAACAACAATAAAGTAAAATAAAATAAAAATAAAAAAATGGAAATATGGAGAAAAATGAAATAAGAAAAATGGAATAAGATAATTTCAAATAATTTTACTGATTGTACCTCAATAGAGAAAATAATATGAAACAAATGTATAGTTATACTTTAAGGAAAACTTAGAAAAACTATATTTCACACTCAGTGGTCTGAAAAATGGCTTTTGAAAATTATACTATATGAAGGTAAACTACTATAGAAGGAGTGCCTGATAGGATCCACCACTGGGAAGGGACATGCCCATGATCCTCATAGCTGCACAGTGAATGAGGGCCAGTTTGCCAAGCATATTCTAGTAGGAATGAACTTTTACCTTTAAAAAAAACCCTGATACTCTGGTGAATTCATGCTTGATATAGGTCATAATGAAAATGCACATAGTCTTCTGAGAGTATATTTTCTGAACACATAGTAGTTGCCATCTTATAATGAAATAAAACATTTAAAGTTTGTACCAGTTTTCAGAAAAAACGGAGACATTAGAGATTCTAGTAATCACATACTTCTCCTAACACTGATTATTACAAATCCTTTTTGGAAAGTGATAGGGTTTATATTATAACATGATTTTGTTTATTGATAAAACAAAACCTTGGTATACTCTATGCAGTCTGTTACACTGCTTTTTATTTCTTGTTAACATAGTGATTATCCTTGTAACAGCAAACCAGATTTTTTGTTAAGATATCTAGTCTACCCTGACTTTTGAAAGTTTGTGATATTATCGTAACATATTCCATTACACTGCTTTGTCAGCACACTGCTCATTTTCTGAAATTAAAGCTTTCTTAAGAATTATATGAAGGTTTTCTTTCTCTCTCTCTGTTTCTTCTCCCTCTTCTCTTTCCACCCTCCTCTCTCTCTCTTTCTTCTCTCACTCTCCCTCCCTCTGTTCGTCCACCACCCAGAGCTACAGTGAGTTTATTGCAAAATATGGGTCTGCATAATAATGACTTTAATCAGTAAAAATAGAAAAATGTCTATATACTTATACTTTAAAGTCAAAGGAAGAGAAAGAAAGAAAGAAAGAGAATCCCCCCAATTAGCTACCGACAATAGTAAACTCAAATTAAGTTAAAAATATTTTAATATGTTGTAAACAATTTTTTTCATAAAATGCACATGTATTACGTTCAAGTGTTTTTTCCATCTCCCTATCCCAGGATGGAATTGCAAACTTTTAAAAATACTCTCATTCTATATTAGCAGTGATAGTACAGCTTTATAAATAAAGATATTTTTTTACTCAATAAAAAAATTTTAAATGTTTAGTTGCATAGTAAACATTTTAACATTTTGTCTTATGTTCCTCTTGGCATGCCATTTTTATTCCAATTTAGTCCACTGCATTTTTGTGGGCTGATTAATAGCGTGTAATTCTGTGTGATTTCCTCCAGTGCATAAGCATTTGGCACTGGAAGCACACCAGATCCAAATACGGGTTCTTGGCTTAATGACCAGTGAGTAAGTAATGTAGCTCAACTGGGTTCCAGTACACAAACCAACAAACAAAGAATGGAAAATACTAGTACCAGTTTTAATTGATGAAGTATCTGGACACGGGAGCTCTCAGCTTATTTCTACCCATTTGCAGAACATTTTACATGAGAAAAACTTTTCTTATTTTACTTAAATAGTTTAATTTTTAATAGTCAGCATGTGCTGAATGTTACCTGAACTCTTTAGTAGCTGGTTTATTTGCCAAGTTATCAAATAGCTGTAGAAACTGGCAATTTGGAAGTCAATTGATAGACATCTTCATAAGTGATCCCACTCTTTTCTTTCTTTCTTTTTTTTAAAAACTCTTTTCTATAGTCAGAAAATAGCAGTTGAGTTATATTAAATGAGAGTAAAATTATCTGGAAATATAGCTTTGAAATGACATTTATACAGAAGCCTAACCATCTAGTAACTTACACTATTACTTGATAAAATATTCTCTTTTAAACTGAAGAAATATAAGGTAGACAATATTGTAACATTTTCCAGAATGGTTTTCTTAAGTAGCAGCTAGGAATGAATGAACAGTCCCAGGGGAAATAAAGGCAGGGTCCTCTCCGTTACAATCTAACAAAGAACGTAATGCAGGAGGCTAGAAGCAAAAGGGAGACCTGTCTTGCCACTTAACTCAGCAGTTCTGAGCTCAGTTTGATCAGATTGCCAGGTGTCCCGAGCATTGTAAGCACAATAGCTCAGGAGAAGGGGAGTCCTTGACACTGTGCTGAGAAAAGAGGCTTCTGTGAACTTCTGCAACAACCTCACTGAGATTGCCAGGTGTGCTGAACGTCACAAGCAGGAACAGCAAAGGAGGGGGCCGGGGTCCTTCAGATTCTACGCTGGGAAAGGGAGCCTTTGTAACAGCTTCACTAACTAGACAGAAAACTTGACTAACGAAAAAGAAAGACTTTGTATTAATCCCAAGGTCTACAAGGGGGGAAAGGAGGGGTACCTCTGGAAGCCAGCTAAGGTATAAGACCCCAAAACCCTAATAGTCAGGGCACTCAGCTGATCTGAGTGCTCATAACCCAAGTGCCAGCTTGTAGCTTTTTGATCAGGTAGCTTTATTTATTTTATTTCAAAAATAAACTTGCTATCTCATTTCCACCATAGGTGTTCGTCTCTCACTTGAATCCGCGTCTTATGGGAGAGACAAGGACACAGGCCAGGGAGGGGGATTCCTGACTCAGGTCTCTCTCCTTAACGGTTCGTGAACAACGGCAATAAGCATTTATAAATCATGGATGTGTTTCATTGATTTCCTTATCTGAAGAAAACAAAAGGGCAATATTTATCTTTTAAGTTTTGTCCTTCATGAAGAGGAAGGCAAAGATTATTTGTTGCTTTTTTTTTTGTCTATGTATTAAGTCATCATTTTTACAAAATGTTCAAATGCTTAAAGTTTTAGGAGTTGTATTCAGTAATGTAAAGCCCTCCAAAATTGGCCATCATTTCCCAATCGTTTACTGAATTGGACCATTATGGGGTCCTAGCCTGTCAACAGAAAAGATGTTAAGTATGAAGTAAAGACACTGAGGTCAAAAGGGAGGTGACAGAAAAAAAGTAAGGCTACAAAAGAGTCCCTGTCAAGGAGAACGTGTTCAGATGTACACCTATTAAAAAACGTGGCTTGGTCTGATTCCGTCTTTCATTCAGCAATGGCATGAAGGAAATCCTAGTACTAATCTCGAGAAACACCCAACTGTAGTTTCCTATTTTATGACATCCTGGAGTCACTGAGTGCAGTGGATATCCTAGGAATGCTCTCCGGTTATTTTCTCTCTTTAGACCAAATGGATAAACTGTCCTTTGTTCTCACACAGTCATTCCACTGTTTGGACCTTCTGGTAACACTAAAGTTCAGTTCCTTCTGGTAATTGATACATCAGTCACACAAGCCATTTTTTGCTTTCTATACTTCTAGTATCACTGTAGACCAAACATAGAGTAAGTAAAAGGATAAATGTGCCTGGGGTTTGAAAATGTAAAATTCACTCTCCCTTAACCACTCACTTTCCAATTTCCTCTCAAGGCGGACTTTGAAGGGCCATTTAGACACCACTTTTTATTCCTCTCAGAAGAACTTAACGTGTGTTCCTGATTAAAAGGGAAGAATGGCTTTTGCAGATTTTTCTCCTAGAAAAAAATGTATAAGATAAAATAGAACAGAAAAAAAAACATTTCTCTAACAGAAAAAACAAAATTAAATTAGAAAATAGCTGGTTAGCAACACATTACTAATGAAACAAATACCGATGGAAAATTTATTTTCAATAGGAATAATGATAAGCATAACCATATCTGAATGTACTATACCATGGAATATATGCTAACGAGCTCTGAATTTCCACTCCGTGTTTCTCAGGTTACCTGTGGGCCCGCTCTGGTCGGACAGAGCAAACAGCCGTTACTCCCCTCCCTTAGTAATGGCATGCAGGTAATAATAATTGCTCTGCTTAGCATTCAAGATCACTGTGAGAAGGAGATGAGAAAACAACGCATATACTTTTAGAATCTTTGTGTTATTTAAATACATATTGTTTTATAGATTGTAGATTTTTATGACTTCATCATTTAATTAAAGATATATTAATATAATCTTCATTTATATATTACTCAATGAACATTAATTGACTACCCCATGTGAAAAATTTTAATAAATGTTTCCACGGATATTTTCAAAATAGAGTTGAAAAATTGAACTATTATTTTATGTTTATTTTTCTAAGGGTCTGAGAGGAGAAGGTGAAAGAGAAGGAAAGGAACACATAATACACCATTATATTGTTCAAATGGAAAATTTAAGTAGTAGGGACTTCTACTGAACTCATTTTGAAAATGGAATATAGCAAAAACAAATAGGGAAAGAACAAATCATAATATAGAGTGGAGACCTCATGTCGGAGTAAAATCCCTGAGAAAATTTAAAGGACCCAGTACCTCTGGTGACATTTACTAACTTTTAACAATATGTGAATGATACTGTCCTATTACCTCTTTATGTCCCTAAAGTAGCCATCCAATATTTACTAATTCACCCAAATATAAGTTATATCAAGAGGGAACACGTACAATGGTTAATAACACAATCTATAGTGCAAGACTATCCATGCTTAAATCTTAAAGCCATAGTAGCTTTGTGACCTTAGAAAAGTTACTTAAATTCTCTATGCTTCCATTTCTTCTTCTGTAAAATTGGAGTGATAGTGGCATCTATCTTGTAAGACTGTTGTGAGAATAAAATAAATTAACACATGGGAAGTACTTGGAAGAGTGTCAAGTACATTATAAGCACCATATAGCTGTTAAACATTATTACTATCTCCACATGTTTTCTTTAGAATCCCTCAGTGAAAAACAGCACACATTAATTGACAATAAAATACATTATTGCAATCAGAAATATCCTAGAAAATTTAAGGCACAAATAATAGTAACAACAATAACTACCATATACAGAGAGCTCAGCTTTGCTTGGTACTGTCCTAAACCTGTTACATGCTACATGTAATTACTATCTCAACCCAAGTTATTATAATGAGCTCCCCTTTGCATATAAGGAAACTGAGGCATCCCGAGAGAAACTCATTTACCCAAGGTTATACAGCTAGAAAGTGCTTGGGTCGTGGTTTCAACCAGCCACCGTGTCTCCAGAGCTACCTAGCACTGCTAACCAGCAGTGCCTCTAGGTGCACCATCTAGATATAAATATTTATTCCTGTGGTAATTCAAAGGTACTTAGGTGTTAGCCAAAATATCCAGATTCCCCAATATTCTGAATAAACAAAATTGTATTACACATATTTTAATGAATCATTTAATTTTTTAATAAATTTTAAATTTTGAGCTGCCTTAAACTCTGCACAATAACTTGTATTCTATTTGCCACAAGATGGCAAACTTGACCAACAAGTGCTCATATTTGTGAGGTGCAAGGACATATCATTAGGTACTTTAAGATAGAGCCGGAGCAACAACAACAAAAAGATGAGTATCTTTCTGTATTTTACATAGACAAAGATATTTAAATTTCCTTTAGCCATGCTCATTCTTGGCAGAAAATATGCAAAAATATTATTTAGCTCATGGGTTCAAAGTTATGCCTTTTGTGTCTCTTCATTAAAAGCATTGTATCCTGTTTTATATATTAAGCATTCTGCTCTGGAGATCAAAGCTTTGGTCTGACTTTGTGATGCTTTCTCATGAAATATTTTGATTATATAAAGATTATATATCCCCTGGGAAAAATGCTCCCTCAATGTACCTATCCATACCCGTGCTTTAGATGGAAGTAAACATTTGCATTTGAACGGCTCTGTGGCCTGTCAGCGTCACTGCGGCCCATCACCACTGTCAGAGCATTAACAGGAGACTAAACACTGGGCAAAAGCCTTGATAAGTTCGACTCACTCCGAACCTTGAGAACAGTCCTTTATGGGCAGATTCTGAGGGCTAATCCCACACAGAATGTAACTAAAAGTGGGACCTGTTTTACATTTCTAGGCACAATGATATTAAAACGTGGAATGAAAACACTATGAGACACATTACAAGATACACCTTCTTTTTGTCAAAATACAGCCTATTTTTCAACTTACAGTTCTAGGAGAATTTCAAGGCATTGCTTGCACTTGAAAAAGCTGGACAAGGTTAAGGAAGATTTTTATATTTAAGTAACAACTTCCCGAGCGTGATAGGATCGGCTTAGAGAGCTGTCAGTTCTCTTTAAACTGTGTAGCACAGTCTCCAGACAGCTAGCTATAGGATGGTCCCTCTGTGAGTGGTAGGATCGATGAAAAGTCATGTGTGGCTCAAACTTTCTCACCCCAGAATCTTAGAGACTGAATCTGTACATATCACAGCTCTGGCCAGCTCTGGAGTAGAAATGGATTTGAGAGATAAAACCCAAATCTCTTGTGTATGAAGACAAGGAACTAAACTCAGGACTACCGTCCTGGCTGAGTGAGGAAGGAATGCTCAAACCAAACTCTGCACACTATTATCTCAGTGCTGAGGTCTAAACCGTAAAATCTCTCCTTCTTAAAACTTCTCCTCCTTAAAACCCTTAGGAAGGAAAAGGAAGTTTTAAGATGCAAAGCTTTTCTTATATAAAGTTTTCATCTGTTTGTTTATATAAAGAGGAATTGAGTTGCGCCTTTAAGTCCTTCTTTTTCTGTGGCCCAATCAGGCCTTACTTACACTCTGTTCTGTTAAAAATTAATGCATCAAAACATTTGCCCGAATTCATAGACTGGAACCAGAGTTCTATCTCTGGTGTATCTGTATTTAAATCATTGCCGTAGGCTGTGCACTGGCCACCCAGACAGATATTTGGAGATCTACTCCTGTGGTAGTTGTTAAAATAGGAGGAAGTCAATATTTCACAGATTCAGAATTCTTACATAACTTGTTAACTAGTAAATAAATTGGAATTTTTGGAAATTTCTAATAATAATACTATTAAGAGTGCATGTCTGGATGAAAATTCATGTCAACAGTGTTCAGGGACCCTTCCATGATTCCTGGGGTAAAACCTTTCCTGAATAGTCAGTGATGTGTGGCTGCTTCTTGCCATTTTAGGACATTATAGGATTAATGGAAAAGCATAAAAAAGAGCATTTTCTCTAAGAATGACTTGAGAGACATATCCATTCAATAAAAGAATAATCTGAATAAACCCCATTTGTTTCAGAAATTATATATAGTATTCATTGCTTCTTTTATAGCTATTTGTATGAAGATTAGTTTTTATAAAATACTAATATAAAGGTGTACTAAGATTTATAGTAAAAAATTAGAAAGTATAAGTCTAAGACTAGCAGTATCAGTAATAGAAGCCTCTCTGTGTTTAAGTGAGGAAGGGGATTTCAGTCCAAGATCTATTTCCTGTATCCTTGATGAGCACCATTATGCCCAATTCTGCAAAACTATTATTACTTAGTATATTAGATTTCTATTTCTGCTGCCATAAGTTCCCACAAACTTGGCAATATGAGACAACACAAATTTGTTATCTCATAGTTCTGGTGTTCAGAAGTCCAGGGGGATTGGCTGGTTTGCCTCGTCTTAATAGACAAAGCAGGCAGAACTGCATTCTTTTCGGGAAGCGCTGTTGGGGGAGAATCAATTTTCAGAGACGTGCAGGTTGTCAGCAGGCTGATTTCCATGTGTAGATAGGACTGAGATCCCTGTTTTATGACTGGTTGTCAGCTGAGGATTGCCCTTAAGTCCTAGAGGCCTTTCTCCAGGCTTGCATAGTCTCAACACCTACAACCAGCAGGAATAAGTCAACTCATTCTCAGGCCACATCTTTCTTGACATCTCTGCTGCTGCATCTCTCTCACTGACTTTGCCTTTCTCTTCCACTTCTAAAGGCCCATGCAATTACTTGGGTCAACCAGGATCGTCTCTCTATTTTAAGATCAGTTGATTAGCAAGTAGCCTTCTGTCCATCTGCAAAGTCCTTTTAGTCATGTTGCCTAGTAAGGGCTTCCAGGGATTAGGGCATGGAAACTTTGGGGGACCATTATTCTGCCTACCAAGCTAAGTCAAGTGCTAGAGACTATATTTTATAAGAGAATTATTCCAGTCTCACACATGTTTTTATTGCTAGGTCTCTGTCTTCTTTTGTTTTAATGCATATGTCTATGATTCTTGTATACACTTATTTACAAATCCTAATTCATAAAAACCGTTATGGAATCACTTGCACTTATCTAAGAATTTTCTAAGTAAATATCCTTTAAAAAATATTTTATTTATTTATTTTTAGAGAGGGGAAGGGAGGGAGAAAGAGAGGGAGAGAAACATCAATGTGTGGTTGCCTCTCACACCTGCTACTGGAAACCTGACCCGCAACCCACGCATGTGCCCTAGACTGGGAATTGAACGGGTGACCCTTTGGTTCACAGGCTGGCACTCAATCCATTGAGCCACACAAGCCAGGGCAAATTTCCTTGATTCATCTTATTTTTAGGTAACCTAGTGGGAGATTGGAACTTTCTCTCGATTGCTAGCAAATGAATGACACAGTTGTTCCTGAAGAAAGTGAAGTTTTGAAACAGTGGAAGTACAACCAGAGCAGACTCAAATGGCTCCTGGACAACTAACTGCCTTTCCCATCGCCTCTGTCCAACCAGCACGTTCAACAGGCAGCACCAGCTGGACTTCTCTGAAACTGATGGCCTCACATTCCTCTGCAGGAGGACTAGAGTTTATAACAAAATTCATTTAGCATTTGTCAAAAATGCAATTCAAAAAACTTTGGTGAATAGTTCCAAATCAAGAGGAAGCAGGTTTTATGTGAGAAGTAGGGAGTTCAGATTAAATCAAAACAAGCTGAACAATCAATAATAACGATGTTGCTGACAACAGTAACAATAAAAATAATAAAGGAAATAATAATAACAGCAAACAATTGCTAAGGAGTATAAACTTATTTGACATGTTAGATGAAGTGCTCAGTTAGGAGACTGAGTGGGCGAGACACCAGGTTGGATTTGGAAGAGCAGGCTGCGGGGTGTGAAGTAAGTTTTCTAGCCTCAAATCAATTGATCAAATAGCTGGGTATATTAATGACACGGGAGAAGCCCAAAGTCATTGAAAACATTGACGTATAGGCTTTTTGAAAATAATAGCTGCTTTGTGCCCTCTTAAAATGTTAAATGTTGGCACTGCAGTGTGAGAGGCCCGGGGGACTCCAAAAAATGAAACAGGAACACTGAGTGGATAGATCATCATTTCAAAAGCTCAGCAGACCAGCTGTTTCCAGGGAGACAACACAGTTCCCAACCACACTTTTTTGTTAGTAGTGGCACTATTTTTTAAATTTGGGAACCTGAGAACAAAGTTAACACCTCCCCACAAAAGAAGGACACAAAGCAATTTCATAATTACAAAAACTTTGTAGACACAAAAGTCTAGATACTTAGGTTTTTGTTATAATTCTCCCAAAGTCATGTTCAAGAGATGAGAAACTTATTGAGGCAGTGCACCACATACAAAAAGAATTGGACCGGGAGATGGGTCTATAGTTCTCATATTAGCTCTGTCCCTATATAGTTCTTTCTTTTTCTTTTCTCCTGTGCATGTGCGTGCACACATATCTTTCTCATTGCCCTCTTCATTATAAATATGTAATGCAGTTAATTTTCATTTGTCACAGATGCATTTCATCTTGGGTCCCCCATACATCCAGGTTAAGCCTTAACTTTCGTACAGTAAATAGTATACACTCTCTGTGGTGTACAGTTCTGTGGGTATTAGCAAATGCAAATAATCACGTATTCACCACCATATCATCATATGGAACAGTTCTACCAGCCCCCAACATCTCATAATGCCGTTGTGCTCATTCTAGCCTCAGTGCATTACAAACTCTGATCTCTTTCTGTTCTCATTTTTGCTTTTCTAAATTGGTATATGAACGGTATTATATAATATGCAGTCTTTTGCAGCAGTTTACTTGGTTTAAATTCCTAGGAGAACATATCATATGTTTTATTTTATAAAGAAACTATCAAACTGCTTTCCACAATACAACATTCCACCACTATGAGACTTCCAGTTGTTCCATATCTTCAGCAGTATTTCGGATTGTTAGTCTTTGCTTTTATTAAATTTTATCCATCCTGACAGGTTTGTAGTGATGCTTCATTGTATTTTAATTTGCAATTTGTTACTGGCTGTTTATGTTCATTATTTCATATGCTTCTTTGTCAATTGTACATATGTAATAAAGTGTCCACTAAGATCATTTGCTCATTTTTTTATTGGGCTGTTTTCCTATGGTTGAATGTTGTAAGGTTTTTATGTGTTCTGGATAAATGTTATTTTCAGATATGCTATTTGCAAAAATATTTTCTTTTAATTCTGTTGCTTGTGTTTTTAGTCACTTAAGAAGTTATTTTATAAAGCAAATTAAAATAAAATTTAAATTTTTTAAAATTTTTAATCCCTAAGTGGTACATTTGTTGCAACTGATGAACCTGCACTGATATGCCATAATCACCCAGTATCTATAGTTTACATTATGATTCATTAACTCTTAGTGTTATACATTCTATGGGTTTGGAAAAATGTATAATGATGTGTATCCATCATTATGGTACCATACAGGTATGTATACTTCCTTAAAATATCTCTGTGCTCCACATATTGATCCCTCCACCCCTCAGATGTCTAGTAAATGCTGATCATTTTACTGTCTCTATAGTTTTACCTTTTCTAAATTGTAATAAAGTTGAAATCATACACTATGTAGACTTTTCAGACTGGCTTCTTTTACTTAGCAGTATGCTGTTAAGGTTCCTCCATGTCTGACCTGCCTCATTTCTCCTGAGTGTTGAATAATATTTCATCCTCTGGATGTACCACAGTTTGTTCATTCACATGCCAAAGTACATCTTGGATGCTTTCAAGTTTGGGCAGTTATAAAGATGCTATAAACATCTCTGTGCAGGTTTCTGGTGTGGACATAAGCTTTCAACTCTTTTGGGTAAATGCTAAGAAGAAATTTGTCAATTAAAAAAAAAACTTTATGGCTCATGTGTTTGATGTCATATCTAAAACCTCTTTGTGAAGCCCTAGGTCATGCAAAATTTTTTCCTATGTATTTTTTTTCTAAAAGTTATACAGCTTTATATCTTACATTTAGATCTATGTTATGTTCTGAGTTTATTTTTGCATAGTGGAAGATTTAAACCATTTTTGTTTTTTGGGGGGGACTACAAATGCCCAATTATTCCAGCACCATTTGATGAATAGACTATGCTTTTTCTTGGAGTTGCCTTTCACTAGAGTCCAAAATCAGTTGGCTGCATTGTGTAGTGTGTTTGGGCTCTATACCGTGTTTCATAATCTTTCTATCTTTTTCCATTACCACACTGTATTGGTTACCATAGCTTTATAATAACTCCTCAATTCGGGTAAGATGTCTTCTAATTTTGCTCCTCTGTTTTTTTAGAATTATTCGTCCATTCTATTTCTTTTGCCTTTCCATATAAATTTTGAATCTTTTTGTCATTATTGACAAAAACAACCTTTCAAAGACTTTGATTGGAATTACACTGAATCAATAGAGAAAATTACATAGAATTAACAGGTTAACACACTTGAAACTTGAAATCCATGACCATGATATATCTCTCCATTTTTAAAAGCTTTCTTTGATTTACTTATCATTGTTTTCCAGGTTCTAGCTTTGAGTTCCAGCATTCACTTATTAAAAAAAAATTTCTAAGCATTTATTTTGTTGATGCTATTATATTTGGGATTTTTGTTTGTTTGTTGTTTTATTCAAACTCTCTAGTTGTTCTTCGTCAGCATATGGATACGATTGATTTTTCTGTATTGACCATTTATCCTATGATATCGCTAAACGCTCTTGTTATTTCTGGCAGCTTTTAGGTAGATTTTAGGGGGATGTTTTTACATAGACAATGATGCTGAGAATAGGAAAAATTGTTTTCCCCCTCTATTCATTAAGGCTTTTATTTTTTTGTATCTCACTTTACTGCACTAATTAGGACTTCCAAAACAAAGTTGACCACGAATGGCAAGAGAGGACATTTTTTTGCCTTTTCATAACCATTAATAGTAAACAATTCAGTTTCTCGGAATTAAGCATACTGAAAAACGTAGAATTTTCTTGTTTCCTGTGTTTTATAGAAGCCCTATAAGAAGGTAGTTTCATTCTATTCCTAGTTTGCCAAGGGTATTTACTTTATTAAATTTTTTTCTCTGAATATATAAAATATATTTTTCTACTTTAGCTGTGCATTTGGTAAATTACACTGTTTACTTTTCTACTATTGAATAAACTTTGACTCTTGAAATTAAATCCAGTTTATCATGATGTTTAATCCTTTTTATGCATTGTTGGATTTAATTTGCTTGGGATTTCTGTGTATATGTTCATGATAATGGGTCTGTAATTTTCTTATAAAGTCTTTGTTCAACTTTAGTGTTAGAGTATTGCTGACCTCAGAAGTATGTTTGGAAGTGTTCCCTCTTCTATTTTTCTGGAAGAATTTTGTATAATTGCTGTTATTTATTCCCTAAATATTTGGTAGAATTCATCAGCGAAATCATCTAGGCCTGGAGTTTTCTTGTAAGATTTTAACAATGCATTCAATTTCCTAATAGATATAGAACTACTGAGGTTACCTATTTATTTTTGTGCAAATTTTATTAGCCTGTGCCTTTTAAGGAATGTTTCATTTATCTAAGTGGTTGTGTTTATGAACTTAGACTTGTAAGATTTCATTATTTTCCTTCAAATGTCTGTGGGATCCCTCATAATGCCTAATGCCCTCTCTTTCATTCCTAATATTGGCAAGTTCTGTTTTCTTTCTTTTTTCTTTGCCAGTCTTCAGTTTTACCGATGTTATTAATCTTTCCAACAACTTTGGATAACCTTTGCATTCACTGCCTTTCTCTATTGTTTTGCTGTTTTTGACTACATTGCCTTTTGCTCTAAGCTTTATTACTAGATTCCTTCTGTCTGCTTTGAGTCACATTTGCAGTTCGTGCTCTACTTTCTTAAGTTGGAAAATTAGATTACTGAAGTGAGGTCATTCAAATTCCAAATTACATTATACTTCTTTATGTTTAATGTAAGGACTTGGCAATTATATATCTCTCCAATTGTATGCAATAATGTTGCCATGTGAATGCATTTTGCATCTGATCTTAAGACAAAATACAGTATTATTATATTTGTTTTATGGTGCCGTATAGTTATATTTTAGAACATTTTTAGAGGAAATACATAAATTTCTTTCTTCTCATTTATTTCATGTCTAATCCTTGGTACTCCTTAGGTAGATCCAAGTTTCTTAGTATGTTTCTTCTGCCTAGAAGCCTTCAAATACAATTGATTTTTAGATTAGATATGAAGCCATGTAGATCTTCAGGTGTTTTTGTTAGTTTCAGAAAGTCTTTATCCTTTTTTGAAGAATATTTTCACTGCATATAGTATTCCGGCTTTTTTTTTTCAGCACCTCATATGTTATTTTACTATGTTCTCACCTGCCTTTGTCACATTTGCTCCTATATATGTGATATGTGTTTTTTCTCTGACTCTTTTCAAGATTTTTAAATGTGAGTTTATTTTCAACAGTTTGAATATAACTTGATATGCTTGTGTGTGCGTGTTTTGACTTATCCTACTTCACATTCCCTTAGATTCTATGGTCTGTGGTTTGATTTCATTAATTTTGGAAAGTCCATGGGTATTACTTCTCTAAAATGTTTCATTTGCCTTATTTTATCTTCTTCTTGAATTCCAATTATGCATATAAAAAACTCATGCCTTCTCACAGTTCCTGGGTACTCTCTACCTATTCATTTTGCTATTTTGTTTCTTTTCCTTTATTCTCTATTTTTTAATTGTGTTTTATTTTGGGTGATTTTAGTGACTCTTTCCTTAGCTATGTCAAGTCTATCAATGAACCTATTAAATGTATTATTTCCTCCATTATTTTTTATGTCACTTTGCTTTAAATTTCTAGTATATCTGCTTGAATCTTTTCTTATGATGTCCATCATTCTGATGAAATTATCTGTCTAATATTATGTATTGTCTCTCATTTCCATTGGACTTTTAAAGAACATATTATCCATTTAAAAATAAATTTCTTAGTTTTAAAATTAAAAAAATGAGTGTCATAAAAATTTGATTTTTTAATTTTGTCATGTTTTTTCTTTGGAAGTTTTTTTGGTGGTTTAATGATTGTTTCTTTAAAAACTAACTAATAACATTAAAGTATATGTAAGAAATATTAAACTTTTTGATGAAAACTTGAAACTGATGTTTGTAATTATTTGGTTTTAACTAAGTAAATTTTCTTTGATTCTTTATAATGTGTTTTAATGTACTTATGGAAAATACCAACTCTAAATCTCACAGCCATGTGTAATAATTGAATTCATGCTATCATTAATGGTCTACATTTTAATAATAAACATAATTTATTAATTATAAAACCTTTCTCTCTGTATTAGCTATGAAGCAGTTTCTCTATGGTGTAGTGACAGATTTCTTGTATTAAATAAATATTATATAAGACAAGTTTTCACCTCCCAAAGAGCTTCCAAACTTCCAAGTAATGGTGGTTTTGACAACTTGAAACAGAAACACAGAAAGCCATAGACATAGTTTGAATCATGACTTCCAGTTAAGATGGCAGAGCAGGTAGAGAATGTGCTCACCTCCTCCCCCTTCACATCAGAATTACAACTAAGCTATCGAATAAACATCCCTGAGGACCCCCTGAAGAACAGCTGAGACTATAAAGAAGCAGCCAGGACAAGACTGACAGGAAGGGTGGTGACATGACACTGGAAGGTCTCACACCACGTGGAATTCAGAGTCAGGCATGATCACTCAGATGTGAAGGTCCCTCTTAGGGAGCGAAATACCTAGCTCAATACCATGCTCCCAGCCTGGGGCACTTGTGCGGGGAAGAGGAGTTGTCCCAATATCTTGCTGTGAAAAGCAGAGGGATTACAGCTAAGCGAGACAGAGTGTTGCTGGGAGCCCAAGGAGTTTGTCTTGAGGGGCCTATATATACAGGATAGATGGCTCATAGACTCACTCTTTCTGAGTTCCAGCACTGTGGACTTTCCTAAAATCTAAGCTCCACAAATCTCAAAGAAGCAGTGGCTGGCCTTGGCATAAACTGAGCCTCTTGCTAAGCCTCTTGCTAAGAGGCTCTTGCTAAGCAGCCCTGAACCTGGCACAGGTAATGACCAGTATGAACTTGCATTGTAACTCTCATCATGTGACCCCAAGCCTGGCATAAGCTACGGCTCGTGTTGGCTTGAAACATAGCTCCAAATACACAGCTACAAACCCAACACAACTACCCGCTGGCCTTATCTCAAATAGCGGCATCCACCAAGCCTGGCATTAGTGGTCTCAACAAATTTAAAAAGATTAAAGTC
Organism: Micronycteris hirsuta; assembly: GCA_004026765.1. Lineage (NCBI taxonomy): Eukaryota > Metazoa > Chordata > Mammalia > Chiroptera > Phyllostomidae > Micronycteris > Micronycteris hirsuta. Next base: position 67,117 of record PVJI01002375.1, read on the forward strand.
ATATCAAGCATCTTTTCAACTACAATGGTATGAAATCAGAAATCAATTACAAAAAGGAAATTGAAAAACACCCAAACTCATGGAGACTAAATAACATTCTACTAAATAGATGCATTAACAATGAGTTCAAGAAAGAAATCAAAAGATATCTTGAGACAACAACCCAAGAATCTTTGGAACACAGCCAAAGCAGTTTTTTTTTTTTAATCAAAAATTACTTTTTAAAAAAATGTTTTACCTTGACTAATCCCTTTACCTTCTTTTAAACAGTATCCCCTCCCTCATCCCAAAGCAGTTCTAAGAGAGAAATTTGTATCAATACAGGTCTACCGTAAGAAACAACAAAAATTAGAAAACATCTTAAATAAACATTCTAAACTTACACCTACAGTAAGTAAAAAATAAGAACTAACAAAGCCCAAAGTAAGTAGAGGGAGGTAATAAAAAGATCAGAGTGGAAATAAATAAAATAGAGTCTAAGTCCAAGAAAAAATAGAAAAGATCAATGAAACCAATAGCTGGTTCTTAGAAAAGACAAAATGTATAAATCTTTAGTCAGACTTATAAGAAAAAGAGAAAGCAGACCTAAATAAATAAAATCAGAAATGAAAGAGGAGAAGTGACAAATGACACCACAGATGCACAAGGCATTATAAAGAAATACTATGAATATATATGCAAAAAATGGATAATCTGAAAAAAATGTATAAATTTCTAGAAACATACAATTTTCCAAACTGAATCAGAAAGAAACAGGAATTCTGAACGGAACAATAAATGCTGATGAAATCAAATCAGTAATCGAAATGCCTCAAACAAACAAAAGCCTTGGACCAGATGCCTTCACATGTGAATTTTACCAAGCACTGAAAGAATTAATAGCTATATTTCTCAAACTATTCTAAAAAATTGAAGAGGAGAGAAGGCTCCCAAACTCATTTACAGTGTGTAGCACTACCCTGATGCAAAAATCAGAAAAACACTACAAAAAAACTATAGGCCTATATTCCTGATGAACATAGATGTAATAATCCTCAACAAAATACTAGCCAACTAAATTTGGCAGTACATTAAAAAATATCAAACACCATGATCAAGTAGGATTTATTCCCAGTATGCAAGGCTGATTCTATATGTACAGCTAATTAGCTGATACAACACATTAAATGAAGCATAAAAATCATACGATCATACCAATAGTTGCAGAAAAAGCATGTGACAAAATCCAATGTCCCTGTATGATAAAAACTCTCAGCAAAGTAGGGATAGCGGGAATATACCTTACCACTTCAACATAATAAAGGTCATATGTGACAATGTTGAAAAGCTGGAACCTTTTCTTTAAAGATCAAGAACAAGATAAGGATGTCCATGTCCACCACTTTATTGAACATAATATTGAAAGTCCTAGCCACGACAATCAGACAAGAAAAATAAATAAATAATATGCATCCATGTTAGGAAGGAAGAAATAAAACTGTTATGATAGCATGATACTGTATATAGAAAACCCTAAAGATTTTACTAAAAACTATTAGAACTAATTAATAAATTCAGTAAAATAGCAGAATGCAAAATTCATATACAAAAGTTGGTTGTATTTTAGACACTAATAAAGAACTATCAGAAAAAGGAATTTAAAAGACAATCTCATTTACAATTGCATCAAAAAATAAAATACCAAGTAATAAATTGAATCTAGGAGGTAAAAGACCTACACTGGGAAAACTGTAAGACACTGAGGAAAGAGACTGAGGAATATACAAATAAATGGAAGAATATACATACCATGATAATGAATAGGAAGAATTACTATCATTAAAATGTCTATCTACCTGAAACAATCTACAGATTCAATGCAATTTTTATGCAAATACTAATGGCATTCTTTACAGAATTAGAACAAATAATTCAAACATTTATATGGAACCATAAAAGACCCCAAATAGACAAATCAATCTTGAGAAATAAGAATCAATTTGGAATTATCATGATACCAGATATCAAACTATTAATATAAAGCTATAGTAGCCAAAAAAAAAACACATGGAAGTGGTAAAGGTATAAAAACTAACACATAGATCAATAAAACAGAATAGGGAACCAATAAATAAATTCATGTTTATATATAGTCAATTAATCTATGACAAAGGAAGCAAAAATACACAACGGGATAAAGACAGTCTGTAAGTAATTGTTGCTGGGAAAACTAGACATACACATACAAAAGAATAAAACTGGATGGTTTCTTATACCATATAGAAGAATAAACTCAAAATGGATTAAAGACTTAAATATAAGCCTCAAGACCATACAACATTAGAAGAAAAATCTTTGACATTGCTTAGTAATATTTTTTGGATATGTCTCCTCGGGCAAGGGAAACAAAAGAAAAAATAAAGAAAAGGGACTATCTCAAGCTAAAAACTTTCTGCATAGCCAAGGGAATAATCAACAAAAAGAAAAGACAGTCTACTGAATTGAAGAAGATATTTGACAAAGATAAAACTGATAAGGGGTTAATAACCAAATATATATAAAGAACTCATACAACTTAACACTCAGAAAGTAAACAATTCAATTTAAAAAAAATGGGCAGAGGACCTGAATAGACATTTATCCAAAGAAGATATGTAGATGGCCACTAGACATATGAAAAGATGCTCAACATCACTAATTATTAGGGAAATGCAAATTAAAACCACAATGAGCTATCACCTCACACCTGTCAGAATGGCCATCATCACTAAATCAGCAAACAACAAGCATTGATGAGGATGTAGGGAAAATGGAATCCTTCTGAACTATTAGTGTGATTGTAAATTCGTGTAACCACTATGGGAATCAATATGGTGGTTCCTCAAAAATGAAAAATACAACTACCGTATGACCCAGTAATTTCACTTCTGGGTATTTATCTGAATAAAACCAGAATACTAATCCAAAAAGATATATACATGCACCCCTAAGTTTATTGCAGCATTATTTACAATATCCAAGATAAGGAAGCAACCTAAACATCCAATTGACCGATGAATAGATAAAGAAGAGATAATACATACATACAATGGATTATTACTAGCCATAAAAAAGAATAAAACCTTGCTACTTGTGACAACATGGACAGACGTAGAGGGTATTATACTAATTGCAGTAAGTAAGACAAGGAAAGACAAATACCGTATGATTGCACTTGTATGTGGAATCTAAAAACCAAAGTAAATGAAGAAACAAAACAGAACAAACTCACAGAGACAGAGAACAAACTGATGGCTGGCATTGGAAGGGAACTTGGGATATCGGGTGAAAAAAGTTCCCAGTCATAAGAACAGTCATGGGGATGTAAAGTACAGCATAGAAAATATAGTTAATAATATTATAACAACTATGTATGGCGTCAGATTGAGTACTAGACTTAACAGGTTGATCACTTGTTATTACATAAATGTCCAATTACTATGTTGCATGTCTGAAACAAATATGATATGCCAACTTTAATTGAAAATTAAAAATAAAAATTCCATAAGACAAGTTTTCAGCCCTCAAACAGCTTCCAAATTACAGTGTATTATTTCCTCGTAATGGTGGTTTTGGCAACTCAAAACAGAAACACAAAAGCCACAGTCTTAGTTTGAATTCTTACTCTACAACTTAAAAAATTATGATTAAAATTCTTCAATATTTATGATCTACAAGATAAATAACTTAATGCAGTGAGTAGAACTTACTAGGTACTCAAAAATGGGTTTGGGTATCATCAGTCTTATGTTTGAATTCTGGCCCTACTCCTTGACAGTCTGTAGGTAGGTGTGTGGAAAAGCCTGTTTTCTCACTGATATAATGAAGCTAAAAAGAGTACCCACCAGTATTTTATAAAGTTAGTGTTAACCTAATACTAGGTAGGATATTTAAGGAATTTAGCACTGTGGTTAGCACTTATTAAACTTCCAATCTAAGTTATCTTTATTTATCAACAATAATATTGTGAAGCTGTAAACTGCTTATTATTTGTAAAAGGCAATTTTGAGTACACTGTTTTAACCATATACTTCTATGAGATACAAAGGAAAACTTGTCTTATCCCTATGTTATGTAGAAGGAAAAAGAAAAAGCTTAACTGCACTATCTGGCTAATTATACAAGTGAAGGCTGATGTAACTCTGGATGAAGCTTACTTGGTTTTTTCGACATTGCCCTCACAATATTGCCTTAACATTCTGCAGAGCTTGCATCTCTTATTCATCTTCTGAATCTCATGAAATTCAAAAAACCTAAATACCATGTAGTGTTTTCTAGCAGTTTTAAGTGGTAACTTTGCCTCAGAGTTAATTATGTATTATGATTTCCTGCCTTTAGCTCACTCCTACACCCAACTCCGATCCCAACATAAACTTCTATGTGGATGCTACGATTTCTGGTGTTCTATGTGAAATTCTCATTAATTCTTGGGAAACATTTTAAAAACAACTTTCTGTAACAATATTTGGGTATTAGAATTTAATTCTGTTCTACTTACTTTCTTAATTTGTAGAAATTGGACATAAAGAGGAAGGGCAAATGAGCTGTTTACATATTTCATTAACAAATATATACAAATATCATACACACACATATACATATATATACACAACAGATTCACATTAGATAGCAGATGTCACTTCAAATGTCTGCACAGTCATCAATGGTTTATACTGTACTATTCATTAATATGTCTTCTAATCACATTAGGTAGAAAGCTACATGGAAATAAAAATGCTGAAAATGACTGATATGGGTAATGGGTAATGACTAATACATGCCTTTTCTTGTTTATATTTTGTTGTTTTTGTTACATTTTTGGGTATCTATAAGGAATCTTTTCAAAATAGAGAGATGTTGACTGCCCAACTGTTAAAAAAAACACAAAAACTGCCATGTAAAAAAATATAAGAAAATGCTTTTGTTGAGCGATCTGTATGAAATCAGCATTAATGTTGCCAAATGAATGCAATACAATTTTTAACATTGCTCAATATTTTATAAGATTTTATTTATTATTTACTTATTTTATTTTTGACTTAAAATGTTTTATGTACAGTTGTCTCTGTTTACTTGCCTCCACTTTCTCCTCCCCACCCACCCCTACCTCTCACCCTCAATACTTCCCCTCTTTGGCTTTGTCCATGGGTCCTTTATACATGTTCTTTGACAACCCTTCCCTACCTTTCCCCTGGTATCCTCCTCCCCCCTCCCCTCTGGTTACTGTCAGTTTGCTCTTTATTTCAATGTCTCTGGTTCTATTTTGCTTGCTTGTTTGTTTTGTTGATTAAATTCCACTTATAGGTGAGATCACATGGTATTTGTCTTTCACTGCCTGGCTTATTTCACTTAGCATAATGCTCTCCAGTACCATCCATACTGTTGCAAAGGGTAGGAGCTCCTTCTTTCTCTCTGCTGTGTAATATTCCATTGTGTAAATGTACCAAGTTCTTTTTATCTACTCATTTACTGATGGACACTTAGGTTGCTTCCAGCACTTGGCTATTGTAAATTGAGCTGCTTTAAACATTGGGGTGCATAGGTTCTTTTGAACTGGTGTTTCAAGATTCTTAGGGTATAATCCCAGCAGTGGAACTGGAGTACAAGTTTTTAATTAGCTTGTTATTCAAAAAAGCTACCTGAAAGGCAGTCTAGATATATATTCTCAAAATTAATCAAACTTCTACATGTCAGGAAATGAAAAACTACATGGCAGGTAAAGAAAAAATAAACCATGGAGCTACCCTCCATTATAAAAAAGACAGTAAGGTCTTAAGTACTTATCAAACAGAATACTTTAAGTTGGAATATTCTTCAGTGATAATCTATTTTATAATTCAGAATGCTGAATTCCAGAAAAAAATTAGGATTCATGCAATGTTACAAACCAGAAATTGAATTGATTTTTCTCAAAACCCTATTTTGCTGATAACTATGATTTATAAGTGTCTGGACTTACAGGACATAAGAGATTTCCTTCTTTTTCCTTGAAGTTACCAAAAGAAATAATGCAGACACATAATGCATTTTGTTGAAACTGTTACTACATTCCTGGCTGATGTGACTCAGTGGATTGAGTGCCAGTTTGCAAATCAAAGGGTCACTGGTTCCATTCCCAGTAAGGCACATGCCTGGGTTGTTGGCCAGGTCCCCTTTTGGGGGCATGAGAGAGGCAACCCTACATTGATATTTCTCTCTCTCTCTTTCTCCCTCCCTTTCCCTTTCTCTAAAAATAAATAAATAAGATCTTTAAAATAAATAAACTGTCACTACAATAGGTTCATTTGACTGTTTACATAAAGTTAATCAGAAAGTTAATCTAACTGAATGGCTACCTTCACTGCTGCCAATAACTGCTAGCAAAACTATGCAAACCTTGATGCAAACTTTTATAAAATTACATAGTCTGTTTTCTTTGGAAAGCGCTTTCTTCATTTTCTACTTTCTATTTTTAATTAATTCAACTTTGAATTTTACGTTACCTAAGAATATCCTCAAAACTGAATAAAATCAGAGCAAAAGTAAAGGCTTTCAAATGAAAGGAAAATATTTGTAACATAGCAAGATAGTCTCAAACTCAAATAATCATGGGCTGTTCATCAGACAAGTCCTTAAAATCCCTCTTTAAACAACACTGACTATAGCCACACCTATGGGCTCAATCTTCAAAAGGAAAATATCACACCGAGCACTTCTGGAAGGAACTTCCTAAGCTGATTCATCTACCTAACCTAAAAACAGATCTTGGGAAACAAAATTAGAGGGTGTGAAAAACATTTTTAAACTTTATTCCTTGTACCAAAAATTCCAAAATTTGGTGCTATGATTGGAAAAAGCACACCAGCTACATTTGATGCCCTGCACATTAAATGGAAAAAAATTGGCATATAAATAAAACAATTACAGATACTTGTAACTTTCCAAACTCCACAGTTTAACCCAATTTTTCTCTTCCTAGTCTAGACTTTCTTTCAGAAAATGGCTTTGAAGCTAAGGGAGATTATTCAACTAATCCTCACAGAGCAACAAGTACTATCATTACCCAATATTTTTCCTAAATAGAGAAAAAAATCATCTTTTTTCCTGTATGAACTGTCCATATAATGACTGTTCATACAGGAAAATGACTGTTTGCATCAGTGTGTGATTCTCTAAATAGATATTCATCTTATGCCATCACTTTCAGTTTGCAAGTCATTAGAATTTATTTTTTATTAATCTACAAATGTTAGGTTACAAATGTTAGACTTTATTTCAGCAAAGGAGGCATTAGAAGGACATCAGATGACAAAGTCTTTCAAATTTTCATTTAAAAATCATTGTATCAATGTGATGAATGGCTGGTAGCAAAATGAGACTTAAACAGATAAGTCCGAGATTGGATGCGCACTTGAAGTAAGACAGTGGCAAAGAAAACACAGTGAGACAAAAAGTGGTCTAAAGCTGGAGTTTCTCAAACTTCAGTGGGCCTCAGATTCAGAGTCTTTGATGTTGGAATAGGGACTGAGGAAATGAATTTCAAATTGGTTCCCAGGTAATATTGATGCTGCTGGCTCAGGATCACACTTTGAAATAAAGCGTTTCTACTCAACATGTATCTGCGGCAGTAGCACTGGCGCCCCCTGAGACTTATTAGAAAAGGAGACCTTCTCCTACAAGTTCCTCAGGTGGTTCCTATAAAGATTAAGGTTTGAGATGTGATGTACTGGTCTAACATAAAGAACAAGTAGGATGGATAAAATCTGGGGAAAATGAGAGGGCTTAGTACGACTAAAGTTGCTGCCTGGAGAATTAGGTCGATAGTGGTGATGGTACTTATTAAGCTCCTCCTACTCACAGTGGGGAGGGCAACTGCTAATAATCAACAAAATTTTCACAAACCCCAAATTCAATTTCAATATATGTATGATGTATGTATGCATGTTATATATATATATATATATATATATATATATATACACACACACACACACATATATATAAAATACATATATATATAATATACACATACACACACATATCCCAGCTGATATAATACAAGCTGATACATACGGGTAGCACAAGGATTATGTGCAAGTAATGAGGCAGCTGTTCTGAAAAGTAAGACTGAGAACCACTTTTTCTCTACCAAGTCCTTGTTCTACAACTCGGTAAAGTTTTCAGTTCCTCGCTCTGAGTCTGGATTTATGTCCAAATATGCTGCTTCCATCAGTTCTGGTAGGCGATCAAGTTTTAAGCCAGAAAGCTAAACTATTTTTTTTTTCTTACAGGTAAACCAGTCTCTTGTTTGTGTTAACAAAAATGGAAAGTAACTGGACTCATTCTTTTAATGAGAAAATTGAATTAAGCAAAAAATGACAAAACAATATAAAGGCTGGTCTATTAATATGTTACTTTTCATAACTTTCTCTCTTGAAAAAAGATGAAATTTCTGCCAGCTTATCTGTCTCTGAGGACAGGGCTCAGTAAATGATGTCAAGAACCAAGAACTACAGTCAGAAGTATTTTTAAAAGATGCTCCACATACAGGCGCGTTATGACAGGCTCTGAGCGAACAGCCCACATCTACATCCGGGTCCCCTGCAAAGCGGCTGTGAGACCTTTGGGAATATGTATTTCACCTCTCCAATCTAAGACTCTTCATGCTAATCTTAACACATGGTTTACTTTACGTGAGAGTTAAATGAGATAATGGATAAGAAAGCATAGTACCTGAAAGGTAATAATTTCTCAGTATTTTAATGTATTTCTTGTCTGATTTTACCCTTCAACCACAATAATAGATAAATATACCATCTTACCTTGGCTAATGCAGAAAAGCTAGATTGGATTAGAAGCAGGTCAGTTAGTAAGCATTATAGAAAGACAATGGTTTTTAACCATTAGAATGTGTATTGATCTTTTAGGAGCTCTTATTTTAGTGATGTGGAACTGCATTGCAATAAAAAAGTATCAGGTTTAAAGCAGGTTTATTACAAGTGAATCTGCCTGCCTTTAATAGTGGTGATCATATGACCAAACACTAAAATGAGCAGACCATGCAATCTTATAACACAATTACTGCTATTTATCAATATAGGACAACAACTTTGTGAGGCAGCTACCATAAAATACATATCAAATGCTTTTTTGCAGTATCAAAACTTGTCTCCATTAATATTCAAGAAAGTCCTGTTAAGAAAGAAAATATTCTTCCCAAAGTGTGGCATAGCGCAGAACTGGACCCAACAATATTTTGATATTCACTGTATTCAAACAAACTATCAAGTAGTTATACCATAATAGATTTTAATTTTTGAATATTTTTGTTGTTATGAATATTTAAATTATTTCACTGAAAAATCAAGTATCTGAATGTTCTTTAAGGAAAAAATAGAAAGAGGGAGAGAGAGAGAGACTGAGGCTTTTATTAAAGTACCTCTTTGTTGGAGAAGAAACAGTGGAAGTGTGAGGAGCAGGTAGAATTGTAGAGGCCCGCTACAGACTAATTGACTTGTGGGCACAGAGATCTCAGCTTTCCTTGTCCACACGCAGAATGCTGTCTTCCCCTGACTAACTTTGACAAGAGGTTTGATTTCATTTGGTTCTCTAATATTAAGGGGCCTCCTGCCTCAACAAGGTTAGGGAGGGTGGAGAAAATCGGAGAGGCAAGATTATGCCAACATAAATATCCAGAGAGGACATGCTGAGCCACACAGGGAGTCAGGTGAAGTAGCTAAGAAATGTACCATGAAATGATACGGTGGCAAAGGAATATAGTATTCTTCTCTTGCCACTACATTTCTGGGAATGATTTACCTTGATATATTCCCTGAGGTGTGGTTCTCTTACTATGTCAGAGGAAAATATAGGTGCAGTGAGTATCCATTAAAATACAAATGCCTATTAGAACCAAGAGGTGCTACATTACCCCAGGTTTCTATTTGCCCCATAAGGTACTTACATTTTCTCCCTCCCCGTTATAAATTTCCTCTCTAGACTGTCGAGCCAGGCTTTACAATTCCCTCTTGACCCATCAAATTAAAACTGTTGGTAAAAAAGCAGAGAAGTGCATGGACTGAAAGTGTGATGAATTCTCCTGTGTGTCTGGATTCTCTCTGGAGTCCATTCACGTGCTCACAAACCTTACTGTCTGTCTCCACAACTAAGGATAGAAAGTCCGCTGATCTTGTCTCAGGCTTGGGTATTAGGAAAGTCAATCGGAGTATCAGGAGTTCAATAAATTCCAGCATATGCAAACTAAAATATGGGTTTAACCAAAAGTTAACTTTAAAAAAGTCAACTTATGGTAGGTAATAAAGGAACCTATAGATTCTCATTTCTCTTTCATGGAGATACAATACTCAAGCAAGTTAGAAAACGAGAGCAGAAAGTTTTAGGAGATTGTCCTTAGAATGCCTAAGTAGAAAAAAAAAAAAAAATCAAACCATTTAAGTTGTAGGAGGGCTTCTTTTTTCATTCTAATTTCTGGGCATCACACTTTTTCCCCACACTATAATAAGAAAGGGGGATATGTATAATTTTAGATAAAAGTTGTGTGAAGTCCACTCTTAAACCACAAAATAGATATATATTTTAAAGGAGTCTTTAATTTCTCAAAATCTTTCATTTTCCTTGTGCCACTATGGTAAGGGAAAAGCCAAATAAATTCTCTTTCCTCCCCTCTGAAGTGAATTTCCACCAGCCAACCACAAGTTGGAAAGTATTACATATATTTGTAGCTCTTTATAACCACACAGATTCTTGACCTTCAAAGAGTAAAAGCAGAATGGATGTTTATTGGTTTGTGAGGGTGATTCCCCAAGATTTAGCGCATTATGTCATGCACTCCTTCCCTTTATAGACTGGGAAGATTTAATGTTAGGTAAAGGAAAGTTGCTTAGGTGCATTTTATTTTATTGCTTAAGCAAATGTACTCTATGTATACTCTTTTAAAAGTTGGCACTATTTTTGTCAACAAAATTCAATTTTAATTTGTACTCTAAATTTTTAAATTCCTGTTAAGCACCTTTCCGCAAATATTTGGTTTCTATGGATGCTTGTCTTCAGTGTTTGCAAGATTTTGCTGCCAAAGATGAATGAATTGGAAATTTGCTGAGTATATTGGCCAAATGGAATGGAGCATTTTGTCCTAATTTTGGCGTGCCAGGACACATTTATTGCACAACCCCAAAACATGGAAGCATGCCTCGTAACAAATCGGGCTCCAGAAAATTCAAGACTGTCTGGTAATATGGAAAAAAATACTTCAATACCAAATTTTCTTTTAAATACAGTTGCATGAAAAATAGGTTTATAAAACCACCACAGGATGTGATTGAGTCTGTTGAAGTGATTGGAAAACAGAAGCTGAATCCTTGGCAATTAGGAAACTGTAAAGTGTTTCTGCTTGGACAGAACAGAGGGTAAAATACGAAATGGGAGAAATAGTAAAACTATAGAGAGACTTTCAAGAAAAGTTCACATGTTTTGCACCTCTACTGTCAATTACAGAATCTGTTTAATATCTAATTAAAAACTGAAAAGGAATATGTGAACTAGTACAGGAACTTTAGGTAATAACTAAAAATTATTTTAAAATTTATACATTGTAAATGTATGGTAAAGAATTAAGAAAATTTAAAATGGCTTTTTTAGATTAATAAGTGAATTGAAGTGGTGAATACGGGAAGAAAGGGTGTAGATATAATGGCTCTCTACCAAGTTTCAGGGTCCCAAGAAAGGAAAATATAATTATAGCAGAGAAGAAGGAAATATAAGTTAGCAGATAAAAGTAGAAGAAGTTTTGTATGTAAAACATCACTAATGCTGTCTCCTCTTACGAGAAGTTTGAGATCCTTAATACCAGTCAGTATGCAAAAAACATACTGCTAACTATATTTAACTCAGGACTTGTTTTTATAAATGTTTGGAATTCAAGGTAGAAGAATATAAAAATAAAAATGATTAATAAAAATGTTTAATTCTTATAAAAATAAAGTATATGGGTTATAAAAATGACTACTACTGAGCAGTGATTATTGCTAGGCATTTATTTAAGCTTCAGAGGAATTACATATGGCAGGCACAATTATAGCCTCTGCTTACCATTTGCAAAAAGAACTGAGGCCTGAATTGATTAAGTTACTGATTAAATGATGTCAAAGCTGATTGTCTGTTCTTTTAAACCGGTGAGTAGTATCACCCCTGTTTTAACTACTCGCTGTGCTCTGTAGGATTAAGTCATCATTCTCTTAGGAAAAATTTCACCTTTTTTTCATAGGTCTATAGATATTTTAAAATGAGTATCATGAATATAGACCAAAAGAAAAATTGTTGTACTTCACTTTGAACAACTTGAAAAATGTTTTCTTTTTCTTGGCATCATTATGCATTAAAAAGAATTCGATCATTATTAAGTTTTTTAGTACTTAATAATATGTTTAGTCTGGTCTTTTAACATCAGATCTATGTTTTTTTGTTTTTTTTTTCTAGAATTGCCTCTATATAAGAATGCTCTTTCTCAACTTGATATAAAACAATGAGAACTTTGTGCATTTTTCATTAATTACTCCTATGCATATAAAGTAATTGAGGTAATAAGAAAACAACTTATAAGGAAAGGAAATAAAGAGAAAGAAAAAATAAATTGATTTCAGGGTCAGTTAGAAAGAAAAATCAATAGTCCCTTAGATAAATTGGCTGTAGAAAAATGAGGGTCAACAAGAAGCTGATGATGACCCTGGCTTCCTTAGCTTGGATGTTGGATATGAGAAAAGATGGCATTAATAAACATAGGAGCACATGAGTCATCCATAATTTTGATTTAATTTTTACTCCTAAATAACCTACACAATAATCTCATGCTCATGACTTCTCTAGAGTACATGATGCTATTGAGACTTTCACCTTTCTAAGTGTTTTCTCCTCAGCTTTCATGGAAACAGCCTTCCTGATTTTTCTCCTTCTCTCTGGCCTGTCTCAGGGTCTTGTTTTCCTTCCTCTGTCATACTCCATAAATGTTGGTTTCCCCCAGAATTACAGCAACACACACACACACACATGGTCTTTCTTAAACTGGCTTTACAATGCCCTCCAAGGTCTTCGTCTACCTCCGGTTTATTAATCCAACCTCATCCATTAAAACTTCCCTCTTTCTTTCTTGCACAATCCCTATAATCTGGGCTTCATTCTGTTTTTGTTTTGTTTTATTCTGTTTTTCAATTAATCAATGTAGTGCTCTTCCTTTTTCTGTATATTGACATATATTCTTGTTTCTACTCTCTTTTCTTTTGAATTAATTGGAATCATAATTCAAGTCCAATCAGGCATTGCCACCACCTCCTTGAGGATACCTATCCTGAGATTACGGTTAGTGCCCCTCCCGTGCAGGGCTAATGCTCCCCTAGTTATGATGACTATGTAATTTACTTTCCAAACGTGAACATAATCGAGGGTGAACAAAGGTGCTATTATAATTATGTCAGAAAAACAGGTGTAAACCTGGACTACTCTACCTCTAGCAAACCCCGCTTTCTTAATCATCATATTTTAATTTGCTGTCTAATCCTTTGTTTCTAACACTAAGCACTCCATGAGAATGAATACAGTGACCATTCTTTTACTTTGATCTTCTAATATTTAGCCTAATGAATTACATGTGAAGAATGTGTGGATTTTGTCATATTACAAGATATTTAAAATATAATTTTTAATAATATTAGATTTTTGTGGTTAACAGACTTGCTTTTTTTTAATGAACTACCAAGTGCACCAAAAGTGTTCAATTTAAATTATAATAAGTTGGTGGTAGTTCTTCAAAATTCCTACAAAGAAAATCTTATCTGTGAAAAATAACATTTTTTCATTTTCTTCAACAATCTTGACACCTTTTATTTTCTTGATTTATTGAATGACCTAGGACTTCTAGTGCATTAATTAAAAGCAGTGGTATTTCTAGTGTTGAGCTTAGCAGTCATATATATGTATATACATTAGCAATCATATGTATGCAAATGTCATCATAAATAATAATTTAATAAATATATATTTAATGTTCTAAAATATTTTCCTGTCAGATTTTGCTGTCTACATATCACTCATATTTTCTAAATATTTATCTTCTTATTGTTCTTCTTTTATTGTGAGTAGAAAATATAGAAAATACATGAATCACATATGCATAATGATTATAGAGATATATGCACAATTTAATAATTAAAATGTAAAATGTCTATAACCACTAACCTCAACATATAACACATTAACTGTATCCCAAAATTATCTGCAATATTTTGTGAGAGTGCTTTCCCTGAGTAGGTTTGTAGGCTTACCATCACATACGTACACCCAAAACAAGGTATGTGTCTCTAAAATGTATAGTTTTATTTTGTGTGTTTTTGAACCACTTAAGTATAAATAAAAGCTTTAGGTACTCCTGTGTTTTATTTCTTTCTGTCAACGTTATGCTCTTTAGTTCTGCTGAGGTTTGTTTACACTGATGTTTGCTAAATAATTTGGATGTTTCCAGTGAAGTTACAAGCATTATTGCTTTGACACTTATTCAGATACACTCTTACAAATGGGTTAAATATTTTCTACCTTAATCCTATGACTGGCAATGCTGAGTCATAAAGTATTGATATTTTCAGCTTTAATAAATTGTGTCAAACTATTTTCCAAACAGTTTTTCCAACACAGTTATTTTGATTTACATCCCTATCAGCACTGTGGGTCAGTTTCTGCTTTTCCACATTATTTTTTTAAAAATTGTAATAGCTTTATTGAGGTTTAATTTACATATCATAAAATTTACTTGTTTCAAGTGTAATAAAAAATTAATGATTTTCAGTAAACTTATGGAGCTGTGCAGTCATCACCACGATACAATAGGAGCATTGTATTTAAAGTACTGACATCGCTAAAAGATATTCCTACCACCACTGCAGTCACTTCCTCTTCTCACTTCCAGTCTCGGTCAACCACTGATCTGCTGTCTGTCTCTACGGATTTACCTTCTCTGGACATTTCACATAAATGGGCTCCCACAAGTCATTGCTTCACATTAATAACAGTATTGTCAGACATTAAAATTTTGACAACCTGATAGATGTGTGAATTGTTCTATAGATCTTATTTGCATTCCTCTGATTATTTATGTGGCTACACACATTTTCTTATATTTATTATACCCTTGGTGTTTGTTTTCCATGAATTGCTTTTTCAAAATATTTTTCATTTTTATTTGATTTTCTATTTGTGAATGTATGCATTAGGGCGTAGGCTGTAAGAGAGCGATTTGTAGAAATTCTAAAATCTCTTTTGGGTGGAGGTGCACAAAAGTAGGGAAAATGGAGACATCTGTCAAAGTGTCAACAATATAAATAAATAAATAAATAAATAAATAAATAAATAAATATTCTCCTCTTTTGTCAGCTTCCAATATTGCACATATCTTATCTTATTCCACAACTCAGGTTTATTCATATGACCTTCTTTGTGAATAAACAGGTTCTTAATTTAAAATAACCAAAATTATCTATTTTTATAGTGTCTAACATTAGCTGTCTTTTCCTTTATTTTTGCTCAAGAAAATAACTCCTTATATTGACATTGGGAAGATATTTTCACGTAATATTTTGTTAAAACTTTAGTTTTGCTTTCCATATTCTGTTCTGGAATCCATCTGTAACTGATTTTTTTCTATATTGTTAGAAAAGGATTATATCACATTTTTCCATAAATACATCCAATTTTTCAACACATCTTTTGAAAAGATCATTCTTTTTTTCTTATCGTTCATGACATCTCTGTCACATATCACTTGTCCATGTAGCATTAATGGCTTTTTTCACTACAAATACTGTTATAAATGTATCACACAAGTGTTAAAATATACTGTTTCATTATTGTCTATTCAAAACATTTTCTACAAGCTCTGGTAATTATGGGTTCCTTAACGTCCAATAATATGAAGGTTTTTCTAAAATGTAGACTATTACTTGCTAGCTTAATTGTACTGTTATGAGAGAATTTGCTCTGCATAGCATAAGTCCATTGGAATTTATACTAATTGAAAATCATTATATAGCTGGTAGATTGAACTTTTATTTTCAATGATGTTACATTCTTTATCTCAAGAAATGCTTTTTGCCTTACCATCTGCTTTAAGTTAATAAAACTACACCATATTTCTTTTGGTGGGTGTTGGCTTGGTATGTCCTTCCAAGTTTTACTATCAACCTTTCTGTTTCTTAATGCGTAACGTGTGTCCACGTTGAACATTGCATATTTCGAATTTTTACTCAAAACTTGTATCCTTTTGGTTTTAACTGAAGCATTTAATCTACCTTTACTACTGTAATATTTTGACATAGTTGGGTTTAAATTTTTATTTTATTTTGTGCTTATTATTGCTCTTGCCTGTTGTATTTTCAATTTTTCTCTTTTGTGTTGAGTATCTAATTCTTTTCATATTCAACAGTTTGAAATCATACACACTCATGCACTATTTAACATGGGGATACATTCTGAGAATGCATTCTTAGGCAAGCTCATCATTATGTGAACAATATAGAGTGCACTTAAATCTAGATTGGGTAGCCTACTACACACCTAGGCTGTATGGCATAGCCTGCGGCTCCAAGGCTGCCTACCTATACAGTATATCACTACGCTAAATACCGTAGGCAATTTTAACACATGGTATTTGGTATCAAAACATAACTAAATAAAGAAAAGGGACAGTAAAAGTACCACATATAGAATTTTTATATGACCGGCAGCACAATTTTCCTTTCACCAGCATAAACACAAATACATGAATAAAGCATTCTGCTATGCTTTTATGCCAGCTACATTATTAGGTGATAGGAATTTAATCTTATAATTTCAGCTCCATTATAATATTATAGGATTAACATAATATATGTGGTCCATCATTAACCAAAAATGTTGTTATGCAGGGCACCACTGTATTTGTATTAAATCCTTTTCTTCATGCAATAAAATACACAACACAGATCATTATCAATCAAAAAGTAATTAATCCTTCTATTATACCTTCTCAGAACAAAGACTTAGAACTTCATTTAACCATTTTCCAAATTATTTGTTTTGATGTTTCATATTTTCAATTCATGCATTTTCTAAAACCTCCCTTTGGCATTATTGTTATTGTTTTATGTAGTTACTGTTTACTTACCTCCAGCTATGCAATTATCACCCCCTTTTGCTCTCTGTCACCTCTCGCCTTGCGTATGTCCTTTGGAACTTCCCCTAATCAGCATCTACTGCTCCCAGACTCTCTCATTTTCACGTTCCCCAAATTTTTGTTTCATCTTCATTTGTGGAAGATGTTTTCTTTCACCACATTGAAGATATCATACCTCTATTTTCTGATCTCCAAATTTTCTGGTGAGAAGTTAAGTTGTAAGCTTAACTGTACTTCTTGTAAATTAAATATCTCCCAAGCTTCTCTTTAAGATTTCCTATTTGTTCTGGTTATGGGCAATGCCACTATTTTCTATCTATGAACAATGAATAAGTATGTTTAATATTTAGACTTTTTAGATCTGCATTGTCAGTTTAGAGTTTCTGATTCTCTGTGGGGATTTTATTGCTTTTATTTCATTAAAAGTATTATATACATAGATGTTAGTTACTGGTCTAATTTCAGCATTTGATATTTTTGGCATTAACGTTTTATCTTTGTGTCCCTGCTTGGTTTCAGTCATGGTAGCCTTTGCTTGTGTGCATGGTTTTCTTTGCCCTGTGGTCCATGATGACCTACTCAATGGCTTCTAGGGGACAACTAAGGCTTAAAATGAGGGTGCTTCTTTCAGGAAGCATTTGCATTTTGCCAACAGCCTGAGGTACTACCAAATAGAAAACCCTGAAATAAATCCATGCTTGAAGATTCTTTAAACAATCAAGCAAATTCAAACTGAAATTCATGTGAGATCTGGCCAGTGGTTCACAATTTCTTGGGGAAAAGTTATAGCTCTTTTTTTTTTTCAAAATTGTTTCCATGTTCAAACCATGTAAACAATTTTCTGGAAAGACAACTATAATTCACTCCTGTCCTGAGAAGCGCAGCCCAAATTCTCCTGTCTTAGATTATCTGTGGGATTCTAGCAGCCTCCTCACTTTGTGGTCAGAAGTTATTATATTGTGTTTACGGACCCTTGGCTCTTTGAGCTTTCACAATTACAGCTCAGTTTTTCAGTGTATTGAATCATGATTGATGGATATGTTCAGAGCAAAAGCAACCTCTTCAGATTGATTGTTTGTTCTTTAAGTTTTACCATTTTGATATTTTTGGCTCTTAAGAAAATGTTTTGCTTTTCCTATGTTTATTCAATATTTTAAGCTATTTTTGGTGTCAGTGTTTGTCTGAAAATGTAGTCTGCTATCAGTATTAGCAGAAATAATGATCCTCTGCACTCTATTTAAAGTAAGATCAGTGAGGTCCTGACAGATGTGGCTCAGTGGTTGGGCTTTCTCCGGCAAACTGAACCGTTGCTGGTTCGATTCCCATCAGGGCACATGTGTGGGATGCAGGGCAGGTCCCCTGTTGGGGGTTTGCAAAAGGCAACTGATCAATGCTTCTCTTGCATATTAATGTTTCCTTCTCTTTCTTCCTCCCTTCTTTCTCTAAAATTAAATTAATAAAATCTTTTTTTTTAAAGAAGGGCGAAGTACAGAAAACAAGCATTTTTATTTAAGAGATTTTATTTATTTAATTTTTTAGAGAGAGGGGAAAGGAGGAAGACAGAGAGGGAGAGAAACAACAATGTATGGTTGCCTCTCACATGGCCCTCACTGGGGACCTGGCCCGCAACCCAGGCATGTTCCCTGACTGGGAATCAAACCGGGACCCTCTGGTTTCCAGCCCGTGCTCAATCCACTGAGCTACACCAGCCAGGGCATAAATTAATAAGATCTTTAAAAATAAAATAAGACCATTAAGAACGGTGGTATAATTTTAAACATGTTTAGATATATAAGGATACCATAAAGTAAATAGAGAAACGGATTCAACTGGAGTCACAATTATCCCAAGGATGTACAACTAGGCTAGATTGGTTAAGAGAGCTAATATCATATGTTAATGACCATAAAGCCAAGATAGGTAAAAGAGTGACTTGATGATATAAGAAAACTGAGGGATAATAAAATGTAATGGGATCAATAAATTCTAGATGTAATTTGGACTGAGAAAGTTGGGAGACTAAAAATGTACTTTTAGTGAAAGCAATATTTATTGGTAATACCAAAATCTAAGTTTTGAACATGGAAGTTGGTGGTTGAGGTATAATAGAGAATAAAATCATTGGAGAATTAGGACCAAAAAGACAAAACAAACATGCACAATGTAGACTTGTTTTTATAATGGCAAACGATTAAACTAGATGTAATTCCTATTGCTAAGTAGTGGAGCTGGTCCCTATGAAGGCTGCTCACATTATATATCCTACTTTCATTCTCCCTTGATATCAGTGTCTTTTTTTTTGCCACAGAAACCCTAACAATTAAGCTCCTCTTATTGAGGTGCTATGAGTGAACCACTAGTCCCCAATAAAATATGCAATTAATTATAAACAATATTTGACTGGATACCCAAATTTAATTTGTAACAAATTGATAACAGAATTGGTGATAGGATATATGTCTTAATTAATGATCTACTGAATAAATGAACTTATTAATATAGTATGGCCTTATATATAACAAATATATTATTATTAATGTAAACATGAGAAAATACTTTAATTTTTCTCTAAAAAGTTTATTCACTTTTGGATTTTGTCTTTCTTATTTTTAAATTGTTTTATTTAGGTTTTTATTGTTGTTCAAATACAGTTGCCTCCATTTTCACCCCACCAATGGATAAATTTCTAGAAAAATATAATCTCCCAAAACTGAATAAAGAAGTGGAAAGCCTGAACAGACTTATAACAGCTAGTGAAATCAAAGCAGTAATCAAAAATCTCCTGGCACACAAAAATCCTGGACTAGATGGTTTCACAGGAGAATTTTACAAAACATTTAAGGAAGAGCTAACCTCTATCCTTCAGACTATTCCAAAAAATCCAAGAAAGACTCCCAAACTCTTTTTATGAAGCCAGGATCATCCTAATTCCAAAACCAGATAAAGACATAACAAAGAAAGAAAACTACAGGCCAATATCACTCATGAACATAGATGCTAAAATCCTCAACAAAATATTGGCAAACCACATCCAGTAATACATTAAAAAGATCATACTCCATGACCAAGTGGGATTTATCCCAGGGATGCAAGGATGGTACAATATTCACAAATCAGTTTTTTTTAATTATTTTGTTTTTCAGTTATAGTTGTCTGCATTTACCCCTACCACTCCACACCACTCCAGCCAAACCCACAAATCAGTTTTTGATTTTAATATTTGTTGTCCTTTTTTCTATCATATGCTACATTTTTAAAAATATTGGGTCACTTTAAAAATAATGTTTCACTTATTTACTTTACTATAGTTTCTATCATTAGTATTATCACTATTTTGGTAATTAGCAATTTCACAAGAAGCTAGAAAATGTAGATTGTTTAGTAAGCTTTATTTTAGATATAGGACATGGTATTAGTATATATAAACCTTTACATTGACTTAAATTATGAATTATAATTCCTTCCCACTTAATATTTCAATATTTTTTCAATTATTTCTGCAGTTTCTTTCATTTAAAATTATAAATATATATTTTTATATTATTTTTGTTTTATTTTTTATTTTCTCTGTGGTGTTCTTATTAAATATATTGAATAAGAAGATTATATAGGTTTTAAGTATATATTTCAATGATACCTGACATTGTATATTGCATTGTGTGCTTATTTTAAATAGATATATCAAGGTAACTATAATTTTTAATTAAAATACATTGCTTCTCTTTGAAATAATCACATCTGATCTATTTCAGAACAGTCCAATGGTATAGAAAATAACTTCCTTTTTAAAATTATAGATAAGTTTTCCTTGAACTATGTAAAGGCAGAGCACAAATACAACAATGTTTGACTGCTATAAGTTTAAGAATCCTAGAATTTGATATCAACCTCATCTCTGAAGAAAGAAGAACCACGGCAAATCTCTTAAGCTTTCCAAATACTCCTTTTCTCATTCATAAAACAGAGAACATATTCTTTTATTGTCTCTCCCCAAGGGCAAGGTAGGAAATAAGACGAGTGCATGTGTCAGAATTGCACAAACTAAAACAGTTATGGGCATGAAAGGTACTCTATATATTGTCAGACATTCACAACTCTGTCCGCTTATTGGGCTCTATGAAGAGCAGTTTCACAATGACACTGAGGATGGTTTTTACATGAGTGCAGCACTCAAGAGTATAAGATATTAGAGTTTAGCATATACAGTGTGCTCCACTGTTTGACAGGTACGAAAGGTGGACATCTGAGTTTTGTTAATATCCACTGCAAGCTTAAGAAATAGAACTATTAAAGATTTAAAATCTTGTGGGAGTTTAATGACAAATCTACTTACATCAATTTCCATTCTCAAAGGCAACTCCTGAAAGAGTATTCAAATATTTTCATTACTTAAAAGGAATGGGTACCATGCTACCACTAAAAGGAATGTGGCAATGGTGGCAAAAGAGTTATATTTATAATTATATATACAGATAATGTCATTTTTAATAATCATTTTTCTTTTCAACTTTTCATTTGGATACAACACTGATGTCTGATGCTGGGTTTTACTAAAACTCTCCAAGGAAGAAGTTGGTAGATCCCGTGTGCTTCTGCTTCTCTAGCCAAAGCATTCTGATCTTTTTTTTTTAAGCATTTTTACATGGATCTTAGAACAGATGTCACATGGAGGCTGCTTCATACCACTGCTAATGATTTTTTTGAAATTCTATGTCTTTTATTTTTTACTAGTGGCTTAAAAAATGGCATACCTGTACATATGTAAAAAGAGTCTTTTTATGGTTATGGATTATTTTAAATCTAATTGGTATTAGTCCCACTTCATTAGAAAGTCATTCTATTAAAATATTTGAATAATTATATAAATTCTGAGGGACTAAAAAGGATGTCCAGGTTTTATTTCATTGGTTGCTGTACTTCCCACAAAAAGTATACTGGAATCATGCACCTGAAGATGCCAGTGACTTTGAGACCTTTCCTTTGAATGATACTTTATGG
Organism: Micronycteris hirsuta; assembly: GCA_004026765.1. NCBI lineage: Eukaryota > Metazoa > Chordata > Mammalia > Chiroptera > Phyllostomidae > Micronycteris > Micronycteris hirsuta. Next base: position 89,324 of record PVJI01002375.1, read on the forward strand.
CCTACAAAGCACTTCCCTCAACTGCACTCAATTATTAATATCAATTCCAAAACTGTGGATAATTAATTTGGGAAAAGAAATTAATACAGTGTATATGGAAGTAAAAAATTCTACCATCTTGCATTAAGATTATTTGCTAAAAGTTTATTTCTATATTTGAATTAGATATATGTATAAACACTTAAAATTTATAATTAGTGCTCTCAAAATTCCATATCTATTTTCCTTTATCCATGAAATTGTCTAATTGTGTATTCTAAGCAAAAAGTTTCCCTTCCACTGTTAACTTAGAGGACACCTGAAAATGTGTGATTACTGAGAGGTCCTATATGTATTTAGGGCCCAAGGATCAGGGACCTTTAACGCTCAAGTCCACGATGTGTAGAAGAGCGACACCATGAGGAGTCATCTCCCCTAAAAGTCCAAAATAACTTGTAAGAAATAGCAATAGAATTTTAAGCTGATTTGATTGAGAACATCATTTTTCCCAGGGATATGTGTATGATATTTTTATAGGTAGATGCTCATTTAAAAACAAAATGAATAAACTTTTAATGAGAAAGTCTAGGTATATTTACTATATCTTCACTTACATAGTTAACTAGTTAGGCTACTTAAAAGGAAATTCTGTGATATAAGTGAGAATTGACCCTGCTTCCCCTTCAAAGTTAGCATTCCAGCTTACAGTGACATGTAATGAATAATTCATACTTTACTCACTGTAATTTTTCCATTATTAGATATTGGTTTGGTTTGGGTTATAATGGGAATTCTTTGTGATATCTGTTTTCCCTTTATCTGTCTACTTTTATGAAAGTATCACAGTACTCTAATTTTTATTATATAGTAATGTTTAGTAGCAAGAGACACACTAATTATGTTTCTTTAAATAAATTATTTTAGCTACTCTTTCAAATGAAATTTTCAGGAAATACATCTCTCAGTTTTTTCAAATAACTACATATGTAATAGTAAAGTTTTATAATTTTATTTATATTAAAATAATACATATCTGCTTAGGACTGCTAATTTGTATTTTTTACTCCCATGTAAAATGCCTTCTTTTATTATGGTAGATATATATTTTATATTTGTTTAATTAAAAACTAGTCATTAGCCCTGGCTGATGTGTCTCAGTAGATTGAATGCCAGCCTGCAAACTGAAAAACTAGTCATTATTGTGAATATAAATCAATTAGCCATTGATTTGTATGCATTTCAGTTATATGTAGCTACATTTTATACCATTATATAAAATGTAAGAATTCTTTTATTTATTTATTTATTTATTTATCATTCAAGTTCAGTTGTCTCCATTACCCCCCACCACTCCCCCCACCCCCCCATCCCCACCTCCCACCCTCGATCCTATCCTGCTTTGGCTTTGTCTATGTGTCCTTTATACATGTTCCTTGATGACTCTTCCCCCTTTTCCCTGGGTATCCCTTCCCACCTCCCCTGTGGTTACTGTCAGTTTGTTTCAATGTCTCTGGTTGGTTCTATTTTGCTTGCTTGTTTGTTTTGTTGATTAGATCCTACTTATAGGTGAGGTCATATGGTATTTGCCTTTTACCACTTGGCTTATTTCACCTAACATAATGCTCTCAAGATCCATCCATGCTGTAGTGAAGGGTAGGCCCTCCTTCTTTCTTTCTTCTGCACAGTGTCCATTGTGTAATGTGCCACAGTTTTTTGATCCACTCATTTACTGATGGGCACTTAGGTTGCTTCCAGCACTTGGCTATTATAAATTGTGCTGCTATGAACATTGAGGTGCATAGGTTCTTTTGAATTGGTGTTTCAGGATTCTTAAGGTGTAATCCCAGCAGTAGAATTGCCAGGTCAAAAGGCAGTTCATTTCTAATTTTTTGAGGAAATTCCATACTGTTTTCCACACTGGCTGCACCAGTCTGCATTCCCACCAACAGTGTACTAGGATTCCCTTTTCTCCACAGCTTTGTCAGCATTTGCTGCTTGTTGATTTGTTAATGGTGGCCATTCTGACTGGTGTGAAGTGGTATCTCACTGTGGTTTTAATTTGCATCTTTCTGATGGCTAGTGATGCCAATCATCCTTTCATATGTCTCTGGGCCCTCTGTATGTCCTGCTTGGAGAAGTGTCTGTGCATGTCCTTTGCCCATTTTTTTTAAAAGATTTTATTTATTTATTTTTAGACAGAAGGGAAGGGAGGAAGAGAGGGAGAGAAACTTCTTCCATTATTAATGTAACAGGCAATGAACTAAAAACATTGATGATATTATCTACCCATTTTCTGTTAGGGCATTTATATATTACTGTGCTAGTAAAATATTTCAGAACCATAAAATATAAAGTAAAATTTTTTCTAGCTGATTCTAATTTAGTGAAAATGTGTAGAAATGTAATTTTATATTAAAAAAATAAATATGTATGTTAGTGTGGCAGAAGGGAAAGTTCTCCTTCTCAGTGGAATGCTAACCAAAATGTGGAAACAACGATGGAGTTGGAAAGCCACTATTTCACAACCATGGCGGCAGTCACTGATTCAGGCAACAGTCATCAGTAGATATCACAAGTGATTTTATGTTTGATGAGAAAAAAATATGTTTATAATATCCAAGTATCTCATCATATACTTTTTAATTATAAAAGAAAAAGAGTAAATTTACTGTAAAATATGATGGATTCCATTTTAACCATGTAATTAAAATTAATATAACCAATAGTACAAATTTGTAATATGTAATTTTATACATATAATGTATTCATATAATGAGTACATTACTCATATAATGTTCTAAAATGATGCAAAAATCATTATTATTTTACTGAAAATATACAACATAAACCTGATCATAAAATATGATAAGCCTTAACTGAGGGAATATTTTACAATGTAATGTCCTGTGTTCACTCACATTCATGAGATGGAAGAAATCTGATGAACTTTTCTAGATTAAAAAAGAATAAAGAGACATTTCTACTAAAGGCAGTGCATGATCATTGACTCAATCCATACTGAGGGGGAAAAAGCCGTGCCTTATCAACACTAGACAATGAGTTAAATTTGAATACGGAGTGTAAAGAAGATAAGATTATGTATCAAAATTAAGTTACCTGATTATAGTAATTTACTGTTTATGAAAGGAGAATATCCTTGTTCCTTGGAAATAGGTGCTAAAGTATTTAAAGGTAAGAACTATGACTCCTATTGCTCTCAATGTTTTTAAAAAAACTGCAGATTACTAGATTGAAAACATATTGTAAAATGGTAACATTAGAGAATAGGTAAAGAGTACACTAAAGCTCTTTATGCTATACTTGAAACCTTCTCAAAGGTTTGGGATTATATATATACAACTTAAAAAATTAAATACAGTGGGATTTTTTGTTATTGGATACCTTAGGCCATGTGATAAAGTTTTCCTTTTAATATATTTGCAATATTTTAAATTAGCTCTATCAGCCCAACCCAGGATTTAATTTAAATTACCTTTTTAAAAATTAAAATATAGTTAATGTACAATAAATACTATTTTGGTTAACTCTAGTGCTCCCTACAGTCACCCTGCAAATGCATACGTCCAGGAGAAGATGCATACGTGTCAGGACTCCATGCTTCTTCAAACCTTAATTCAGGGACTCAGTGAGCTCTGTCATTGCATCTGTGTAACTAAGACCTTTCTCAGTCTGCTATGTCTCTATGGAGATAAGAGTTCAAGCAGGAAGTCTGTTTGGTTATGCTTTTCCTGATATTTGCCTTTTTTCTTCTCTCTGTCTCTATCTTGTCAATTGGAGAGGGATAGGAGGCAGGCAACCCATCAAGGTCATGATGATGGATATTCATTTTCTATCCTCCTATGTCTTAGCCATCGAGAAATAGCAGCCGGGCATGATTTAGGTACACAGGCACTTGAGATTTGGATTTAAATATCTAATCAAAGGTCTGTGCTAGTCTTCATAGCAGCATAGTTTTTGATATGATACATGGGTATCTTTTCATTAATGCCAGATTTTTGATAAAATAATTATTTGTACTCTTAAAATAACATTAGAAAGGCTGGTTAATTTAACCCCTCATTTAAGTTACAGGCAGAACATTTCAGGTAGATTCATAGCCGTTCAAAAATGATGATTATATAGTCCAGAACCCGGCAGAAAATGTAGTTTGAAGTACATAAAACCCTGGAAGTTTATTGATTTCATCCAGTTTATAATCCCCCATGAGAGTTCCCAAGAGTCGAAGGCTTTGGCAAGACTTGAATGCTTTAATGAAATGTGAATAATCCAGAAAGCATAAGTACTTAAATATCATAATGCGTTTAAAAAATGAGGAATGAAATTAGGTACATATGTAATTACTTCATTTATAATTGTAGGTGTTAGTAATGAAACTTTGGCACAATAAGAATAACTTTATAATTGATTTTCACTTTTCTTGGGTTGTGAGTGGAAAAGACCTGTTCTGTGTGTATAGTTTTCGAGTGAGTAGAATAGGTATTTGGCATATGATATTCATAAGGAACAGGAAATGATACATGTCTTTGGGTGAACTCATATGTGTCAACACACTTTATTATTTAGTTTTATCCAAAATAGCTTGAGGGAAAAACATATACAGTTCAATGAATTAGAAAAAAAAATTCCTTAAGAAATTTTAAACCTCTTTGTTTTTAGGGAAAACACATTATAACTCTTACTGTACTTCTTAATGCAGACTAAACCATAGAAACTAACCATTTTGGGGTAAAAGAAATCAAATAGTACACACATGTGACTTTTCTATTAGTGGCTATTCCTCCTATTAAAATAAAAATTTTGATAGGAAAATTTTATTTAAAAAAAGAAAGGCAAGACTTGTCAGTTACTAAGACAATTTGTATATTCATGTAAGAATTCACCTATAATTATCATAGCCAATAACTTAATCTCAGTATCAAGATTTCCCCATATTGACTTTAAATTAATTTGTTATTTATATTTTAAAACAAATACAAAAATTACACATTAAAAAATAAAATTTATGAGCTTCCGGTCAAGATGGCTGAGTAGGTAAACACTTTATTTGTCCTTTCCCATAACCACATCAAAATTACAACTAAACTACAGAATAAGGCTCATTAAGAACCACCTGAAATCTAGCTGAATAGAAGTCTTATAACTAAGGATATACAGAGGAAGTCGCTTTACAACTAGTAAGATGAGAGGCAAAATGACTAGTGGTTAAAAATTAAGAGGTATCTTGTCTGCGGTGGGCCCCCTTGAGGAGTGAATAGGCCCAGCCCCACATCAGGGTCCCCTAGTTCAGGGTTCCAGTGCTGGGAAGAGAAGCCCCCGTAACTTCTTGCTGAGGAAATCAGCAGGGATTATAGCTGAGTGAGATGCTGGATTCCCAGGTTTTCCTTCTAAATGGCTTACTCACTGACAGACTGACTCACTCTGAGCTCCAGAGCTGGGATAGCAGCTTGAAAAGCAACAGGGCAATATAGGGAAGAGCTGAATTTCCTGGCTCCAGGAAAAGGGTTTGAGAGTCACTTTTCTCCCAGACGGAAATGCTGGAAGAAGCCATTGTTCCTTTGCTGACACTCCCTTCAGCAGGCGCAGGAAAGCTCCATAACTGGGCCATCATCAACTGGGCTAATACTGTTGGCCTCGCCCTGATGATTCTCTGAGACCCTGCCCTATGGAACTTACAGGCCCAACCAAGCTGCTTTTCGTGGCTTTTCCATACAAATGACCTATCTTGGCTCATGCTGTGGACTCTTCTAAAATCTGTTAAAGGATTACAAGCCTAAACAAGCAATATCTGGTTCAGCATGTTCTTTACCTTTTGCTAAGCATCCTCAAACCTGGAACTAGTGGCAGCCAGCCTCAGTTTGCAGCTTAGCTTCTATCAGGCACCTCCAACCCCAGAACTAGGGGAAACCATCTGCAGATGACTTTGTAGATTATACCAAGTGGCTCCAAACAGGGCACAGGTAGCTGCAGACCTTAGCTCGTACCTCCCAAGAGGCCCCAGGAGTCAACACACCCAGGGGGCAGATTTGGACTATACCACGGCATCACCCAACCATCTCCACAAATGAACACATTCAAAGGGCAGACTCACTAGGCACCAGATACCTGCTAAAGCAAAGTTTATTCTGTGCAGTCAGCCCCTGCACAACAGCCACAACAGCTCCTTCACTGTAGTCATGACCAGTCTTCACAACCAATCAGATTCAGGGTCAATCCCTTCTACTCACAGGCCATCAGCAATCAAGGCTTGAGTACCACAAGAGGGCATTCACAACCCACACAAGGGACACAACTGGGGCAAACAGCTCAGGGGAAAAGGCAGACTGCACCCCTGAGACCCACAAGACGGCTACTACATAAGGCCACTCTACCAAACCAGGTGATGTGTCAGACCTACCTAATACATGGAAACATACACAAGAAAGTAGCCCAAATGAGGATACAAGAAAATATGTCCCAAATGAAAAAGAAAGAAAGAAAGAACAGAACTCCAGAAAAAGAACTAAACAAAATGAAAATGAACAATCTATAAGATGCAGTGTTCATCAAAACACCAGTTATAAGAATGCTCGATGATCTCAGTGAGAACGTCAATAAAGAGACAGGATATATAAAAATGAAGAGAGAAAACATAAAAATGAATTAGTCATAAGTGAATCACACAATAACTGAAATGAGGAGTACCTTACTAGGAATCAACAGACTAGATGAAGCAGAGGATCAAGTCAGTGATCTAGAAGATAAGAAAGCAGAAACATGGGTCAAGTCAAGGAACATGTATATAAAGGACCCATGGACAAGGACAATGGGGGATAGGACTGAATGTGGGAAGGGGTGGGCAGAGCAGAGGAGAGCAATGAGGGGAAAATGGGGACAGCTGTAACTGAACAACAATAAAGAAAGAAAGAAAAGAAAAATCCAAAAAAATGAAGATAGTTTAAGGGAGCTCTGGGACAACTTCAAGCATATCAGCATTAACATCATATGAGTATTAGAAGAAGAGAGGGAGCAAGAAATTGAAAGCCTACTTGAAAAAGTAATGACAGAAAACTTCCATGATCTGGAAAAGGAAACAAACATACAAATCCAGAAAGCATAGAGAGTCCCCAACAAGATGAACCCAAAGGTGCCCACACCAAGACATATCATAATTAAAATGAAAAACTTAAAGACAAAAAGTTCCTGGAAACAAATGAAAATGAACACACAGCCGTCCTTTAAACATCTTTAAAACTCTTTGCTTTGCCATAGCAGTACTTTTTGTGTTCATGTGTGCTCAACTTTCTAGATTACTTCTGTAACTAAATTATACACATTTTCATATTCAGTAAATTATTCAGGGTTGATTTATTGAAGTAAACTTATTATTATTTTGCTCTTCTAGTATTATTTTACTCAATTTACACTACAATGTAAATCATTAATAGTTCTTAGTTCAAAACAATAGGCATTTCACTACTAGTCACATATGGCTATCCACATGTATTCTTAGGAACATATGAAATTAGCTGATCAAATCTCAAAGTATTTAAATTTTTATGAATAGAATTAATATCTAAATGACCTGTTTGTCTTTTTTAAATGATTTCTTTTCTTTGTGGTATGTAAGATACTAGACAAAGGATAGGAAGCTAAAGGAAACGTGGGTGTTTTGCTCAAATAATTTATTTCCTATGAATACATATGAAGTATGCACATAAAAGACTATAATATGAAATCATCATATGAGAAATATAGGCAATGCTATAAGATTTTGGAAGAGGAAAGATCAACTCTTATTGCAGAACCTCATGAAAAGTTATTACCATTTGGGGAGTCTCATGGCAATTCTGTAGTCATTCTAGTATCTCCTTCTACACACTGATACTACTGACATTCAAATTTAGGACCACAGAGCTTTTTCTGTATTACTTTTATGTCTCCTTTCTTTAACTCTGAGAATCCAAGTTCTCTGGGGACACATGAAATACTAAAATTTGTTCTTTCTATAAACATTATTTAATTTATTCCACATTATGCATATGACATTCCCAGGAAAATGATACTACTTTCATCACATACATAATTAAAGAGAATAGTTTAACTTTCTGCATAAGCACCCCCAATTTCCCCCAGTTTTAATAGTTGCATTATATCTACAATGTCTGGGCATATATTAATTGCATACTTTTCTCCTTCATACTTAAGCCTTCTTTAATTTTAATTCTGTAAGAAACTACATATTTACTGCTCACCACCCTCCAAAAGTCAATGTCCTCATAGCCATTTGGTTGTCTCAGGATTGCCCCCTAGTTAATTACTCTGGAAAGCGCAATGGAACAAAGTTCCCTGAGTTCTTCCATGTTAACAGATCTCTGTTCCTGCCTTTATACTAGAATGTCAGTTTAGCCAGGTTTTATGCTGACTCACATTTATTTTTTTTGACAAAAAGCATTCCTGTTGAAAGTTTAATGATAACATAATTTTCTAATTCATGTAAATTGTTTTGACACCCAAGTAAATTTTTTTTAACTTTTCTTTTAATTTCAATAATATTCATAAAACACATCTTGCGGCTGGTCATTCTGGAATAAAGTTCTTAGATAACCAGTGTGCTTTTACAGTATGAATTTTCATATTTTTAACAGCATGAATATTTCTTGTTACAGTTTGTTTCTTGCTGTATTTGTTATTTTTCCCTGCTTTGGTTTCCTCTTGAAAGTCTTATCATGTATATTTTTATTTATTTAGTTAGTTTTTATTGTTGACACCGTTACCGATATCCCCCATTCCCCACCCCCTTATCCTCTTCCACCACCCCTGACCCCGGCCTTCACCACACTGCTGTCTGTGTCCATGGGCTATGCATATATACATGTATGTTCTTTGGCTAATCTCCTCCAGTGTCCCCACACCACAACGCTCCAAGATCTATCAGTCCATTCCATGTATCCGTGCCTCTGGTTTCATTTTTTTTGTCAGTTTATTTTGATAATTAGATTACACATATGAATGAGATCATGTATATTTTTAATCCTTTTTGCTTATCTTCAATGACTACCATTTTTTAAATACTTTTATTTTTATTTTTAAATTTGTTTTTAATCTTCTAAAATTAAATGATAGTTTCACTGTATTTATTCACTCTGTTTCCTGCAATTACATTGCCATTAAATTTTTTAAAATTTATAATCCTTTCATGACTTGTATCACTTCTTTTCTGTTTCATCTTAATTCTCATTTATGTTGTTTTTTTCATGTCTTGCATCATTTTCAAATGACTTAAAACTCATTACAATTTTATTTTCTGTATGTTATTCTGCAACTTATTTTTTTCTTATAGTAAATAAGCATGGAAGTTGATCTTGATAATTATCTGTTGCTTATTTTTATACAAAGTAGTTTTATGAAATTTTAAAGGGAAGCATGGTTCAGAGACTTTTCTAACTTAGTTCTCCATTTTCCATTATTTTCTAATAGTGTAAAAAAAAAATCACTAGGACGCTTTCTGAGACTTTCTGGGCTGTTAACCCTACCCCATTTGTATTGTATCTGGACATTTTCTTTTCTGTCTGCTCATATCTTGCTTAATTTTCATTCCACTCAGCAGTTTGTCCTCTGTGTATAGCTTTGTCCTGTCAGCAGGCTCTGGCTTGTCAATTTGGGGAGTTCTCAGAGGCTAGCCAGGATCATATAGCCCCTTAGTGTTAATGAGGAGCCCAGGCGTCGACTGACCATTTCATTGGGTGAACTGTTCTCAAGCTGGGCCGTAACAGTTCCCCTGCCCTCAGGGGTGCCAGGTTCCTCACAGCTTCCCTTTGTTTTCTGCCTCACGTATGTGGATGTCATGTAGGTTCTGTGGGGTATTTTGTTTGTTTTTGTTTTTGTTTTTTAAATTTAACCTATTTTTTGAATCCAAGGAGATAACTTGCTACCTACTTTTGTTTTAAATGTTCATGAATTTATGTTTTTGATAAATAATTTTATTGTCTTTTCATGTGGGAATTGCAAAAGATGAAACCATTGTCATCACTATCATTTGTTAAGAATCCTCCATAATTAATGTTTCCTCAATATATTAATGTATTCTTTATTGGGAAAATATGGATGCTAAATCTTAATTTCATATCACTAAATAAGAAACTCCTTCTATAGAAATTTAAGTTTCCTGCAACTATTAAAATATTTGTTCCTACTAGTTTTTTCTAATATAGTTCAAGTATCTCGTTCTTGCCTTTTTCTATTTTTTTTAAGATTTTATTTATTTTTAGAGAGAGGGGAAGGGAGGGAGAAAGAGAGGGAGAGAAACAGCAATGCATGGTTGTCTCTCACATGGCCCTCACTGGGGACCTGGCCTGCAACTCAGGCATGTGCCCTGACTGGGAATCGAACCGGGACCCTTTGGTTCCCAGCCTGCGCTCAATCCATTGAGCTACACCAGCCAGGGCCTTGCCTTTTTCTATTTTTTATACTTGTTTTGACATCTATTTAGTTAATTTTTTCAAATTTCTAGCTACTAGTTTGAAATTGTAATTCTCATTTTTTTAAAGAAGTCATCTTCAGCATCTATGGATATTTTTTTCTATAATGTCTCTTCAATTGGATGGCTGAGCTTGTGGGTAAGAAAAGAAAAGCCTCAATGGCTCAGGCAGTTCAGAAGCTACAAACTCACTGCCCCTGCACTGTCACACATATATACCTATAATTTATAAACTTTTTGTAATTTGCATTTGAGACTTTTTTTTGTTTTTGTTTTTGCTCTTAAAATTGTAACTCACTGAATAGGCATTTGTATAAGTTAGTGAGGAAACTGTTAAAAAAAGAATACCCAAAGTGATCATCCTAAAACATGACAGACCACTCATAAAAGTTCAAAATGAATATTCCAAGTTGCCTGACACTTCTCTTCATCCCCAGGAGGTTCCAAGGTTGCCCTGGTGATCACCTTTAATCATGGAGATCGGAGAAGAGGTGGTGGGAAAAGTCCTAATTCTTCTAAATCACCTTGGGTCACATTTTATTTTTGAGAATGAGTCACATGGTCAGAGGAAGATGTAAGGGAATATCTGGTGCCTTACTACTCAGCTACTTTCTAGTATACCACCCCAGACCAGGGGACAGTCCTGAATCTCTATCAGGTGTCATGCATGACTCTCAAAACACTCATGAACATTTTAATAAGTGTGATTAAATTGGTTATTACCAAAGATGAAAACACATTAAGCAAAAATACTTCTCATTTATTCTCACTCTAATCAGTACCTCAGGGTCTCTTAAGTGCCTTTTTCTCTTTTATCTTAAAAGAAGACTTACTCAAAGAAACAAATGTATTTGCCAAAAGAGTTAAGAGACTCTAGCCCAGTTAGACTATCATTGATGTGAAACTAGCAGGATGCCTGCTTCACCATTTGTTAACTTTGTTTCCTTGGACAAGTTATTTAATCTCTCTTCAATTCACTGTCTTAAACTGTAAAACAAATATATGAAAAGTGCCTAAACTCACAGAGTAATAGCAAGGATTAAATAGGTCATTATTTGTCATAAGAATAGAGACTGGCACAAAGAAAGTGCATTAGTTGTTCTTCTTATTATTTTTATTATTGTTGAAGGTGCTCTAATTATTCACAGAATTGTATATTAGGAATTACATGAAATGGCATTTACAAAATATTTTGAAAATCATAAATCCCCATGCAAATGCATAATGTTCTTATCACAAAACAATGCCATTTAGCTTTGGCAAACAGACCCTCCATTTCCTATTCAATCATTCTTTTCACTCTGATTATCTTGAGTTGGTAGCTAGTGGGTGCCCTTGTCCTAATAAATTAATATCAGGCAATGTTCTGTCCCCTAAAAACATCAAATAGTGTGTGCCTGCTTCTTCTTCCAGATCTCACTGAACACATGGATCCGGTTAAGTCTCAGGGTGAAACAGGGAGGAAAAGCACTAACATAAAACCTGCATATTTCTCCTGTGGACAATATATTGCAAGAATGATATTAGCCACCCTTTGAAACAGTCCACGTGGTGCATAGTAACCCCGTTGTATCTCAGAACAGGGTTTCTTTTGTCATTTACATGATAATTTCAAAGACCATATATCTTGCGAAGCCACAGTACAATTGTGAGTTTTCAAAGATAACCACTACTTAGGGTGAGGCATAGTTAAGAGAATTTAACCAAAATGATGAAACAACTCTGAAGGAATAGATCCATACAAACTCTGGCATAATTTATATCCCATCCTGGAAAACTATTTTCAAAAAATCAAAGAAGATATAATAAAATAGCTGCCAAATGTAATCGTCTGTGTGCTTCATTCCAGTAGTGTGGTATATGCTTTATAGATTTAGTGTCTATGAAGCAAAGAAGCCTTTTATATCCCCCCCCCCCAGGAAATTTAGGCTATCAGATGTTCTATTAGTGTCTTCAATTATATCACAAAAAAATTTTTTCAGGAATAGGAGATGTGGAGTGTCTGAATTTCCATATATCATAAGAAGTCTTGTAAACTTCTAAAATATACTTCTCAGTAAAAAGTATTATCTTCAGAATTCCATTAATATCATATGCTTATTTTCAGTGCTTTCTAACCGTAAGAGTTCCCTAGAGTCGGCTGTGTTTAAGCATATGTTCTCTCATTGTCTTTTTCTTATCAGAGAATTTAGGACTTAGTAGATAGCACTCTTCTAGACCAGTCCAACGCTTTTCCTCACTCTGTACTGAGGAAGAATGTGAGGTTGAGAGAGGTTAATGACCAAGTGTCTGAAATAATGCCTTCACATACTGAGCTCAAAAGCTACCTTGTGTTGAATGCATTAGTGAAGTTATGTCACACAATCAGTGGAAAAACTGACACAGGACACGTTTTTGTTCTTGATACCTACTCCCTTGGTTAAAGACTTAATGCTCAGGCCCCGGCCTTTTGTCATGATGCAGTATGTTTTAAATAGAGATGCAAAGCTGTTCTAAGTGAACGATGCTTTGTATATCTTGGCTTGTGATATTGATACGAACTGTGGAGGCAGGCTTTTAGTGCTATGAGTTTTCTCTATTTTTTGTGTCCCCCTGTGGTAAGCAATGATGCTTACATTTGCTATTCAATTGAACTTTGAAAGATCTTTGTGAGAGATGGAAAGGACAGCTACTATTATGAAAAAATGAGAATTTTGGTGTTACAAAACCTGGTAGGAATTAGGGAATGTATTTTCATATAGTCTCAAATAGTTTATCTTTCTCTTTTCTTCTTTAGAAAGTCAGAATAATATTTCATGTATAAATATAGTACACTTGCATGTATATACATATGGTGTAAACAGTGAGGACATGTGACTCCCTCTTTTATCACAATCCGTTTGCCACTAAGATTCCATATGCCTAGACATTTTTAAAGGCCTCTCTCAGCAGCTTATTTATAGACAGTCTAGAAAGCCTACCAGGACATACCATAATGCAAGAGAACAGAGATACACTACTGAAAATAAAAGAATTAAAAAAGAAGACTCACTGTGTTAAAAGAATGAAGACAAAATAGATTTGGCCAACTGGTCTCCAGTGACTTGGGTCTCAGTGCTTTGGAGAAAATTTACTGGAAACAATATTTAAAATAACTATGCCAAGAAAATAAAGTTTGGGACCAGTGGCTTCACTGGCAAATGTGAATTAATACCATATCTTCTCAAACTGTTCCAACAAAGAGAAGAGGAAGGAATGCTACCAAAACCATTTTATGAGGCCAGAATTACCCTGATATCAAAACTAGGCTAAGATGGCATAAAACAAGAAAGTTACCAGTGTACATTCATGAACATGGATGAAAAAATCCTCAAAGAAATATTAGCAAGCCTAATTCAACATGACATTATAAGGATCATAAACCATGATCAAGTGGAGTTTACTCCAGGAATGCAAAGATGGGTCAACATCTACAAATCAATCAATATAATACACTGCATTAATAAAATGAATAATAAAAGTCAGACAGTCATCTCAATAGATGCAGTAAAAGCATTTGAAATAACTTAATATCCACATATGATTTTTTAAAAAAACTATCAACCTTTGTTGGCATAATAGAGGGGTATAGAGTTTGTACTACTTGAACATAATAAAGGCCATATATGACAAGCCTATAGCTAACATCATAGCCACAGTGAAAAGCTGAAAGCATTTCCTCTAAGTTGGGGACCAAGACAAGGATGTTCAGTCTCACTACTTTTATTCAACACAGTAGTGTAAGTCTTAGGCAAGGATAGGAAATAAAACACACCCAAATTAGAATTAAAAAAAGAGGTAAAACTGTCAGTATTTTCAGATGACATGATATTATGTATAGAAATCTTAAGACTCTTCGTCCCACTAAAAAACAAAACAAAAAATAAAAACCTGCTAGAATGAATAAATCAATTCAGTAAAGTTGTAGGAGACAAAATAAATATACAAAAATCAATTGTTTCTATATACTAAAAAGATATCAAAAATTATTAAAACAATGCCATTTACAACAACAAAGACTGCCCAGAGCAAGTAGAAGGAAGGAAATAACCAAGATCAGAGTAGAATTAAATGACATAGAGATTAAAAACACAATTCTAAGGATCAATGAATCCAGGAGCTGGTTCTTTGAAAAGATAAACAAAATTGACAAGCCTTTAAGCAGGCTCATCAAGAAAAAAAAAGAGAGGACCCAAATAAACACAATCAGAAATGAAAGAGGAGAGATTACAACTGACGTCACAGAAATACAAAGGATTGTAAGAAACTACTATGAAGAACTGTATGCCAAGAAATTTGAAAACCTAGATGAAATGGACAAATTTCTAGAAAAATATAATCTTTCAAAACTCAGTGAAGAAGAAGCAGAAAGCCTGAAGTGACCACTAACAGCAGACAAAATTGAAACAGTAATCAAAAAACTCTCAACACACAAAAGCCCTGGACCAGATGGTTTCACAGGAGAATTCTACAAAGCATTTAAGGAAGAGCTAACCCCTGTCCTTCACAGACTATTCCAAAAAAATCCAAAATGATGGAAGACTCCCAAACTCTTTTTAGGAAGCCAGCATCATCCTAATCCCAAAACCAGATAAAGATACAACAAAGAAAGAAAACTCAGGTCAATATCGCTGATGAACATACACGCTAAAATCCTCAATGAAATATTGGCAAACTGCATCCAACAATACATTAAAAAGATCATACTCTATGACAAAGTGGGATTCATCCCAGGGATGCAAGGATGGTACAGTATTCACGAATCAATAAACGTGATACATCACATAAACAAGAGCAAAGACAAAAATCATATGATCATATCAATAGATGCAGAAAAAGCATTCAATAAGGCACAGCACACATTTATGATAAAAAACACTCAGCAAAGTGGGAATAGAGGGAGAATTCCTCAACATAATAATGGCCATATATGAGAAATCTACAGCCAACATTATACTCAATGGGCAAAAACTAAAACCTTTCCCACTAAGATCAGGAACAAGACAAGGTTGCCTATTATCACCACTTCTATTCAACATAGTATTGGAAGTTTTAGCTACAGCAATCAGACAAGAGATGAAATAAAAGGCATCCAAATTGGAAAGGAGGAAACAAAACTGTCGTTGTTTGCAGATGACATGATAGTGTAGAAAATCCTATAGACTCCGCCAAAAAAACTACTTGACCTAATAAATGAATTTGACAAAGCAATGGGATACAAAGTCAATATCTAGAAATCAAAGGCATTTTTGTATACCAACAGTGAAACATCAGAAGCAGAAATCAGGAAAAAAATCCCATTTGACATAGCAACAAGAAAAATAAAATATCTAGGAATAAACCTAACCAAGGAGGTAAAAGAACTGTACTCAGAAAACTGCACAACACTGAAGAAAGAAATCATGGAAGACACAAACAAATGGAAACATATACCATGCTCATGGATAGGAATAATCAACATCATCAAAATGTGCATACTACCCAAAGCAATATATAGATTCAATGCAATCCCTATCAAAGTACCAATGGCATATTTCACAGATATAGTACAAATACTTCAAAAATTTATATGGAACCATGAACGTCCCCGAATATCAGCTGCAATTTTGAGAAAGAAGAGCAAAGCAGGAGGGATCACAATTACTGATATCAAACTGTATTACAAGGCCACTGTAATCAAAACAGCCTGTTACTGGCATAAAAATAGACAGATAGACCAATGGAACAGAATAGAGAGCCCAGAAATAAACCCAAGTTTCTATGACCAATTAAATTTGACCAAGGGAGCAGCAGCATAAAATGGAGTAAAAATAGCCTCTTCAACAAATGGTGTTGGGAAATCTGGACAGCTACATGCAAAAAAATCAAACTTGAACATCAACTTACACCATACACAAAAATAAATTCAAGGTGGATAGAAGACTTAAATATAAGCTGTGACACCATAGAAGTCCTAGAGGAAAACATCAGTACGAAAATCTCAGACATTCCACGCAGCAACATCTTCACTAATATGTCTAAATAAAAGTCCCCTCCCACAGACATGGTCCATGTCACCAAAGAAAGGCTGTCTCAGGAAGCAGGGACAAATCTGATTCATTGAGAGGGGCACCTTGTGCTGCAGGACAGTGCAGTGCAGGTAGAAGATAAAATCCATCAGTAGAGCAAGGAAGGCCATGTGGAGGTCAGGAAAATGCAGGAAGTACCTCGAGGAGCAGGTGGGAGTGTGGAAGACGCAGCCAGGACAGCCCCAAGCCCCACCGGATGTGCCTGCTGAGAGCTGAGAGCCACTTGCAGGGCCCTGGGCTGGCTGCCTAAGTCAGTCTGCAGCCATCCCACTGCAGTATAACTTTGGTTTTAATTTCAATTTACATAACCAGTGAAG
Organism: Micronycteris hirsuta; assembly: GCA_004026765.1. Lineage (NCBI taxonomy): Eukaryota > Metazoa > Chordata > Mammalia > Chiroptera > Phyllostomidae > Micronycteris > Micronycteris hirsuta. The sequence goes on from PVJI01002375.1 coordinate 106,183, forward strand.
GCAAACATCTTTTTTTTTATATTTATTGACCATTAGGTTATACACTTTTTGAAATGACTATTCAAGGTGATTTGTCTTTGGATTTCTTTTTATGTTTTTTAGATTTATTAGTTTTTAAACGTAATCTTTATCAGAGTCCTCTTTGGTCATGAGTTGCAAATATTTTTCTCGTCCTCATGTCTTACCTTTTCACTTTTCTAATGATGTCTTTGGTGAATTAAAATTCTGAATTTTTAATGTACTCTCATTTATTTTTTATGGCTAATTTTTATGTCCTGTTTAAGAAATCATTACTTATTCTTGCAGTCATAGAATCACTTTCCTAGGTTCTCATCAATTAGTATTAAGCTTTTCTAATGAATGATTTTTAAAGAAAGAAATAGTTCTGTAATAATAAAAAGATTACTAATAAAATTTGATACAATTAACCAATTAAATTTTCTGCATGAATACAAAAATGTACTTGATGTTAATACAAATTTTAGTAAGGAAGGAATGGTAACAAAAAATAGAAGATAAAAACAAATGTATATGATGAGTTGATGTATAAAAAGGTGGCATTTTTGCATTTTGTAATCAGTGGGTATAAAACAAATTAAATAAATTATTTAATAAAGTGTGCATATATATGGAGAGAGCATTAGGGGAAAATAGTTGTATCCCTTACATTATTTCTTTTACTGATGAAAAGTAATCATCTAGTTGGAGGTGCCGAAGCTCACAATTTCATTATATAACTCATTCAGAGAAAATTACTCTAACTTTATACTTTTTTGTGATGTAAAAATGGAAATTGAGCTATTTCTTTATAAGCTTCTTTGCTGAAAAAATAGCACCATTTTAATACCTATTCTTCATTCCCTAGCTGGTATTATGAATTCAGTCTCATTGATCTTCCTTATTTTTTTCCTTTCCCCACTGACTGTTTTTCTTATCTGCTTCATCTCTTGCAAAGCTCCTCACCTTCATAATACTGGAAAGTATACACATTTAAATGAACTCAGTTGTTTGGAGCTAGACACAAATGCTGGTATAGGCAGATACACATATAAGCATTTAGTATTTCAGCATGATTCGTGTGACTTTCTAGGTGTGGTAGGCTGGCAGAAAGATGAACTTGACATTTTTGTGACTCTAGGCCTGTCTGGAATAGTCCTATCACCTGGAACTGTCTGGCAGGAATTCAAGCTGAAGGCTCAGGTGATTTAATTTAATTCAGACCCCTTTCCTCACTCATCATTGTAATATGATGACATACTCGACTTTCGGGAGGACTTCCTCTGGGGAGATAGAGAGGTCATAAATTATAAGAATGACTCTGTCATTTCCTTTAAGAGTCTTTTCCCCATCCCAGAGAATAGAGTACCTTCTTGTCCTTTTCGTGAATCTAATAAATGTGTGCCACCAGAAGGGCTGTAAGGACTGGACGCTTAGAGCTCTCAGACTCATGTAGAGACCGCACACACACGAAGTTTAAAAGCAGGAACCGCAGCCCAGCCTGTGGTCTACCTATCCTCTATACAAACACAAGCTGCAGTGCCTGTTTCAAAGCTGGGCAACTGTAGCTGACCTTGGAATACTTTTTAGTACAATGAGGTGGTTTCTTTTTACATCCAAGACTGGTGGAAAGAGCATTCGTTACAGCCAGATAAGAAGTAATCCTTTGGCTGTAATTCAGATGGATTTGAAAAGTATGATTACCTTGGAAGAAAAACGAATCCTTTGACTGTTTTCTCCAGCCACCACAACAGCCCTCACAGTAATTACCACAGCATGCTGCCTAATTTCCCATCTGCATATTATTTGAAAAGGGTAAAACTGTGGGTAATGTAATATGCAAATGAGTGAAAGCAGAATTTGACTTTCATTCCTGCCTACACACAGTCAGGTTTTTCTTCTTTCTAATGTGTAGATAGAATCTGTTTGCTTGGTGTAGAAGCTGCTTTCCGTGCGAGTTCCAGTGTGCATTTCAGAGTTCCGGCTGCTGAAGAGACTTTGAGGAATATATTATAGGTAAAACATCAGGAGACAGCATTTAGGGGAGATAAAGTGAAGGGCAGCTTATTACTATTCTGTCAGAAGAGTCAAAGACTCTTACTTTTTGGACAAGTGATGGGGGAAAAAATCTCTGCTTCTGTCAATTTAGGTTACAGTACAAGGAGAAAATAATTGTCTCAGTCATTTTCATCCCCTCAAGAACTTGGAGGGGACGGAGGGAGAGCAAACATAACTGTCATGTAAGAAATGGGTATCTTTTTCTTTTTAAAATCTAAAAACATTACTGAAATTGCAACTAAATCATAGTACAGACAAAAAGGTGGTGTCAACAAGTATCAAGCTTTTTAAAGAAATAGTGACCTCAGAATGTGAACACAAACTGTGTGCCATGCACTCCCCGTTAATTAAGTTAATGACATTTATGGAAGGGAAATAGCCATCAGCATAATATAATCCATAAGTTTAGATGAGGATACAGTTATGATCCATTTGAAACTCATTCTTGAAAGTGGCGATTTACCTGATGTGACAATTCTCAATGAAGAGAAAAGAAGTTGAATTCTAGTCATGTCTTTATATCTTATTGTTTTTGAGAAAAATAACATAATTGGCAGTTTGGATAATAATCAGTGATACATACTTGATAAATTATTTTCTTATAAATGACCATTCTAAAGTCTGCTAGTAATATTACTAAATCATATAGGAAAGAAATAAATTGAATATTACATGTTTGGAAAATAGAATTCCATTGAGTAGGAAGATGCTGGTAACCTAACTGTGCTGCACTCTCTTCATCAGCATCAAATTTCAGATTATTTTTATTTCAGTTCTGGATACAGCTTGTTATAATCAGACAAACCATGTGCCAAATGCTCTGCTGCCTGTTTGAAGACTTCACTTATGAGAGAACCCTTTGGCTCACTGGAAATGGGACATAGAATTTTGCTCTTTCTGCAAAGTTGTCAGTAATTGACATGCAGCGTTGCATATGTGTGCTGTGTACATGACCTGAATTAGTATGCAGCAGTATGGATAGAGGTTTAATTATTGTAAAAAAAAAACAAACCTAGATTTATTGACACAAACTTATATTTATTGTTTTTAATTTGGGGAAAGTTGATTTTGACCTGTGAAGTAACTGGAGATTAGAAAGCACTGGTATTAACTATATTACAGCAGAAGAGTTTTCAGTTTATTAGCTCAACTTACTCAGACACTGCTGATTTCCTTTATTTTTTTCCTAAGAAGGAGCTCAGTAGATTTTTTTTCTCAAGAATCCAGTTAGTTCTGCAACTCTGTGAAAGCAATCTGAATTTATTTACTACATTATTGAAACAGGAGAATAACACCTCCTTGCCCAGGCTTCCGAGTCCAGTCTTTTATCCTTTTGCAGATGTGCCAAGTCACTGGGGAAACATGGTGGTGTCTAAGAAGCCAGGAGTATGCCATGCAATGTAATTCATGCTTAGGTCTAGGGATACGGGAGTCCTGGATCATCTGTCTGATGCATCAATGTGTGAGGGCTGTTTTCTCTTCTTGGTTTTACAGAAAAGGAAAAAAAAAATCTAAGTAGCTTCTCTTGTTCAGATCTTCATATATTAACTTTAAACAGCTGATACTATACCCAAAGAATAACACCGTCATCAGTGACCTTATAATTTAACGTTTTAAATATAACATGTTCTATATTTTGAGCATTTTTCTAATGAAATTATAATTAGGTATTATTTAATCAAAGAGTTCAACTGGAATTTGGCTGAAACAAACAATTTTATATTAGGAATGAGTGCAATATGTTTATTAGAGAAAATAAGTCCAGATGTGAATAATAAGAATCAGTTATATACTGATTCCTAGCTTCCTGACACTATATTGAATGTCCTACACATTTTATCGATTAGGTACTATAATATGGGTTAGGTACTACATAGTTTTCATCCCAGCTTTACAGATGAATACACCAACAGGGAAAGTTGCACACTACATCCACAGTCAAAAAGTTAGTAAGTAGCCTGGCCTTACAGTTTGTAAACTAACCACAATAGCTATGCTGCCTTGAGAATCAAAGATAACATAGTACAACAAAGATAACAAAGAAGAGCACATGATTTGAGGTTCATGTCCTAGACATTTCCCTGTCAGCAATATCAACATCCTCCTAACTTCTGTTTCCAGAATCCTCAATTCCCCAGCCAAATGAACAACTTTAGTCATCTGGAATAAATTTTGGCGTCTTTGATTATCTTTTGTTTTCTTCAACTTTCCAGGGGAAAAATGATTTTATAGTCCATGTTATAAATTAGGATGGTCACTGGGTGTACCCCGCCCCTCATGCTTTTTGTCTCTATGCTGTGGCATAAAGGGGCATAGTACCTGGCTTTCATACTTCAAGCCAGCACAAACGTGAGTATAAAAATGCACCTTTGTGGATAATTCACTGCATATTTCTTCCATTAATGGTCAGAAAATACTAAATTTGGAGTAGATATATTGTTTAATGATGTCACATATGGTACTATGATCTCCCCATTAATGTTTACTGGGGAATGGGGAATAGGAATCTATGGGAGACCATTCTGTGTGCCGTGGGCTCGGCTCCCACTCGGAGGGGCCAGTGGAGAGCGACACGGGGCCCACACCTATGGACAGGTTCTCCCGTGGGGAATCAGGCCTGCATTGTACGTAGGCTGCTATGAGACTTGCTTTTGCTAAACTCCCTCACCCTGGATTGAGGCAACAAACATTTATAGCAGATCTCTAAAGTAACTTCCTAAAGTCTGTGCTAAACCTCTCAAGTATGGAGTGTAACCAGTTCAACCACTTTTCTCCTGGATCTGTAGCATCCTTCTCTTTGAAATAATTAGCAACATTCTTTCCCTTGTTATCTGTAAAAGGTAATCACCTATGGTGAACCTGTGCATAGTAAATGAGGACCGTCCTCCATGTAATGTACCCAGAAAAGTAATAAAAGCCTGTCAAAGCAAGGGTTGGCTTGCTCGCCTCTTGAGAGAGTGGCCAAGGTGCTCCAAGGCACTCTCCCCTTGAGAGAGTGGCCATGCCTTCCCTTCTCCTCCACAGGACTCGATAGTCTGTGTGAATTTGTCTCGTGTCTCAGCCATGATGCCGTAGACACTGCAAGCCAGTGTCTTCATCAGAAATCCAGTTTGGCCACATCAAAGAGTAGCAATTTTCACTAAAGAAACTGAAAGTTTTACTCTCCATAGAGGCAACATATCAACAAATAGAGATTAACTACAAAACAGTCAAATAAGAGATGAGCTAACACACATTTCTCTGATTAATGAAGTAAAATTAGGCATCCAGGAATTGATAAGTCAGACACTGTATAAAACTCAAACATAGAGGCTTTCCCTTGTAATAATGTCTTTCCAATTCCTGGATAAAAAATATACACACACAACTTGTAGTAACTACTGTATCAGAGCTTGGGGACTACACGAAAGTATAAAAAAGGCCCATGGGACAAGGACTGAGACTTTCCAGCATATCTGGCACCAAGGAAAATTTTTCATACATAGAATGAAGAAAGACGGGGAGTTGCTTAAGAACATATTATTCTATTTTCAGTGTGTTTTATATATTTAAGTTTTGTTATGTACTTTGTGCATCACTAAATATACTGCATAGTCATTTAAGTCAAATAATCTTTGATTTGCATACAATCTTAAGGAAAGATTTTGTGTAAAACTGAGCTCTTCTAAATTATAAAATAAAAGATTTATTGGTAGTTAAATAAAAATAAATATTTGTTATATTGAAAATGGTTAAACTATCTGCTTTTGATAATCTAGATAGTTCAGTTTATATCAACAGAGAATGTGATCAATAACAATATTTGCAATAGTTGTTATATGAAACATTATCTCAGTGTGATTTCTTGTTATTACAAAGACATGCTTGAAGATACAATGTATGCTGTTGATACAATAGTATCAAAAAGTTTTGCCACAAGATTTTATATACATAAGTGCTTAAATATATGAGCAGTTATACTAAGAATAGCTTCACATGATTTCAAATTCAGTCCCTCCCAAAAGAGATATACAATATGAGTCAGAGTCTCTACAATACTTTCAGAAATTCTGAAGGAATGTGAAGGCAGCTCAGTACATCAAGCAAACTTAGAGAAAATAAGTAGTAAGGGGCATGTGAAGTGTGTCAGTTATTGGTTTTTGTTTGTATCTAATGCCTCATTATTTTACAATAAACTTATGACTTTTACAAATATTTAGTTATAGTGAAATATTGAGCTTTAGAAAAAATGCTACAGACTTCTGGCCAAGATGCTGGCACAGGCAGACATGCTTTGCTGCCTCACACAACCATAGAAAGGATAACAACCAATCTAAAAGTAAAAAACAACCAGAAATGCCAGAATATTGAACTGCATGGAAGTCTGACAACCAAGAAATTAAATAGGAAACTTTCATCAAGGTGGGTAGGAGGGGCAGAGATGGGCAGCCAGGGTGGAGAGAATACCCAGGGAAGTGGTGGTGGCAGCCAGCAGAATGGATGATTCCACCTTCACATGAGGCAGATAAAAATCAGAAGGGACAACTGGAAACAAGCAATTCCAGCCCCATGCCAGACCATGCAACCCAGGGTTCCAGGAAATAAAGCCTCATAAACTCTGCCTATACAAACCAGGGGGGATTGTGGCAGCAGAACTAACCGCCAATCTCTCAGGAGAGTCCATTGAAAGGGCCCACAGGGTCCTAGAACATACACAAACCCACCTACTCAGGGAATAAGCACCAGGGTAGCAGCTAAAAGGGCACCGATTGCTTACGGGAAGTGGAGGAAGTGATGGAAAGCTGGGTGAGAGACAAGCAAGTGACATTGTTCCCTCTGTGACCCCTCCCCCACATACAGTGCCACAAAGTGGCAAAGGTTGCCCTGCCCTCAAGAATACCTAAAGCTCCACCCCTTACAACATAACAATTGTACCAACATGGAGAGCCAAGGCAGCTCTACCTAATACACAGAAACACAGGGAGGCTCGCAAACTGAGGAGACAGAGAAATGTGGCCCAAATGAAAGAACAAATCAAAACTCCAAAAAAAGAACTAAGTGACATGGAGACATCTAACCTATCAGATGCAGAGTTCAAAACACTGGCAATCAGGGTGCTCACAGAAATGGTTGAGTTGGATCATAAAATGGACGAATAAGTGAAGGCTATACAAAATAAAATAGAGAAAAATATACAGGGAACTGGCAGTAAAGGGAAGAAGCCAAGATTCAAATCAAGAATTTGGAACAAAAGGAAGAAATAAACATTTATCCAAAACAGAAAGAAGAAACAAGACTTTAGAAAAATGAGGAGGGTCAGGAACCACTGGAACAACTTTAAGCGTACCAACATCTGAATCATAGGGGTGCCAGAGGGAGAAGAGGAAGAGCAAGAAATTGAAAACTTATTTGAAAAAAAATTATGAAAGAAAACATCTCCAATTTTGCAAAGGAAATAGATATACAAGTCCAGAAAGCACAGAGAATCCCAAACAAGTTGGAGCACACCAAGACACATCATAATTAATATACCAAATGTTAAAGATAAGGAGAGCATCTTAACAGCAACAGAACAAAAGCAGAGTCACCTACAAAGGAGTTCCCATAAGACTATCTGTTGATTTTTGTAAAGAAACTTTGTAGGCAAGAATGGGCTGGCAAGAAATGTTCAAAGGGATAGAAATTAAGGACCTACAACCAAGATTAATCTATCCAGCAAAACTATCATTTAGAATGGATGGGCAGAGAAAGTGCTTCCCAAACAAGATAAAGCTAAAGGACTTCATCATCGCCAAGCCCTTATTATATGAACTGTTAAAGGGACTTATCTAAGAAAAAGAAGATCAAAACTATGAACAGTGAAATGACATCAAATTCACAACTATCAACAACTGAATCTAAAAAACAAAAACAAATGAAGCAAACAACTAAGATAGGAACAGAATCATAGAAATGGAGACCACATGGAGGGTTATCAGTGAGGAGGAGAAAGCAGAAGAGGGGAAAATATATAAGAAATAAGAAGCATAATTGGTAGGTACAAAATAGATGGGGGAGGTCAAGGATAGTATGAGGGGGTTGCTGGAGGGAATGGGGGTCCCACATAGAGGGTGGCAAAGAGGAAAACACATGAGACAATTGTAATAGCATAATCAATAAAATAGACCTAATTTACCTAAAAATACCTAATATACCTAAAAATTTTAAAAATAATTCACAGAGGAAAAATAAATAGTGAGAAGGTATGAAAAGTACAAATAGGTAACATCGTTACAGCATAGACAGAGGTATATAAAGTACAGTATAGGAAAGGGAGTAGCCAAAGCACTTACAGGCATGACCAGTGGGCATGAACAAGGGTGTGGGGACTGCCTGAGGGAATGGAGGGTATGGGGTGGAGGGGTGCAAAAGGGGAAAATCAGGACAACTGTTGTAGCATAATCAATAAAATATATTTTTAAAATTTCTACAATTTTGCTGTGACTTTGATCCAGTGTTGAAGTAATTTTTGTTTGTTTGTTTGTTGTTTGTTTGTTTGTTTGTTTTTAAAGCAGCTTTCTCTGCCTGTTTTTTTAAAAAAAGGATTCCATGACTGCATATATCAAAATGAGACCTAATTTTTGACTCTTATTTTCAAAACTAGTTAATAGAAGTAATAATGCAATTACCATCTATTTCAACACTGATAATATTATCGAATCCAGTAGTTTACTGCCCATATATATGTAACCACTTAATATATCATACAGCTTTATTTCAGGGCTATAATTGTAGCAGTAACTTTTATTCATGTGATTAGATTATCTCAATAAGAAAGAATGTAAGAAATGATATGCATATGTGTATATCATGTACTTAAGTCTGATGCAATATATTCTTTAGCCAATAATTTAGTCATTTTGAAAAATAGTCAAAAATTTAGAAAAAACATGAATCATTTTATTCCTACATTCCAGCTAAATATTTTGACACCCATCTGGATAGAATCTTTGAAACTTGTTTCTGATGACCTATAATTTTGATATTTGGATAACAATTTTACTATAGTTACATTAGTCCTTAGGTTGGCACACTGAGTTTCAACTAGAGATGGAAGGGCATAGTTTTATAGATGCTGGTCTCAGTGCTTATGTGTAAAATGAGTTCACCAGTGTATGAAAATGAGCCAGTGGAATGATGGAGTAAAGATGGTAACTCATTATAAGGTTTTATGACAAAGACAAAAAGCTCAAGCCAGCAAAAGAAGCACTCTAGTAGAAAAGGAAAACTAACAGACTGGATTTATAACATAAAATGTTAGCTAACAATAAAAGCTACTATTTAGAAATGTGTGGAAGACAGTGTTGAAATAGGTATGAACAATTACATGTATATGAAGCATACAACTATATACTTGATTGCTGCTAGAACTTACGCTTATCTTAATATGGGAGCTATATATAAATCAAAGATTGGGATATAATGATACCTGCTAGGCTAAAGCAAGCAATCTCCATAAGTATCACATTTTCTAAGTCATTTATTACCTTCACACACATGCACACGCCAAATTTCTCTCCATGTAGATTCTCTTGTAAGTAGATTTATTTTAAATGTAACCAAATTAATCCCTAAAACACATTTTTATTTTAAGTTAGACTCTACCACTGAAGAGATTTTCTCGTAGCAAGTACATGTGTATGTAACAGATTTCAAAGGAACACACATGCCTTTTAAGGAGAAACAACATTTCAGAATGCTGTGTCACTATAGAGCTTAAATTGCTTAAAATTCCGAAAGTATGCTAAAAGCCCACAAGTAAAACCCAAACTCTAGATTATCCTACCAAGGAAGAACTGAACAGTCAGAACAACAGTAAATATGCATACCATATGAACACCTACTTGATATTCAAGAGAAGAGAACACAAGGAGATGAAGTGGTGAGTCAATTAAAAATGCTCCAGCAATCACCCAGCAATGTCTGTGGTGACGTGAGATGTCTCATTTTCAGAGCTATCCTAATGCAGGCTTGGCATTTGCCTTTGCCTTAGTCACCAAAAGTCTGTTCCAGGTTACTACTGCACGCAACATAGACTGTTTCAACTACAATAAGCGCTAGTTTCCCTATTAGTGTTAATTGACTATTGGCTGGGGTTGTAGACTAGATCCCACAAAAAGCGATCTAGTAGGAGGGAACACTGGACATGTAGCATTAAAAGACTCTCTTTTCCTGATATTGTAAGTGCATGCACACACACATATACTCACAACAGGCCGCTTGCCAAAACACACTAAAATAATGCCCCTAATTAAAGCAAGCCACTTTTACCCTTTGATGGACTGTTCTTTTCACAAGGTCTATCACAAAGAGATTATATATTGAATATCAAGGTGGATTTTTTACCTCATAGAATATTTCTATATTCGATTTTGGCATCATAGATAGTATGGAATGTGTGTGACGGATTCTTTTGCTTCTTGGGACCTGTGGATAATTACGGTCACCCACATTGCTGACATAGCACAAAATAATGTAAAAATCCAGCTGGAATAATGGCTTTGGGACTATGCTAATTTGGTTTTCCATTAATTCTTTGTAACTGTCGTCTAATTTTTCATGCCTGATTCAATTTTGAATTTAAATCCTTTGAAATCTTAAGTTGCATTTCTTTAGGTAATGGGTTATAAAGCGGTGGTATGTTTTTTCATATCAAACGGCTGTCGAAAATGACTCACCGCTGCTCCAACTCGGATTCTTACAGGAACTTTTTTCATACGTAATTTGTGTATTAAATAATAACAGCTTTCAAAAAATGATTCAGTTTCAAGTCATGTTATTATGTTCGGTGTTCTGGCACAATGAGCCCTCCATTAAGTCTGCATTTAATACTAATCATCTTTACAACACTGTCTAAAAGGAAAGGTTGACTTTGATCCCAAGTACTTCTATGCTTTATCCTAGGAAGAAGTCAAAACATGTTTTAGAAAATACTATTATTAAATGAAGGGCAAAGACTATAGTCTGTCATTTGTAATTAATTCCCATGCTTAACGACAGATAACTAAAAAGACATATTTTCAATTAAATATTCCAAGCAGATATCTAGAGACTAAATCAAGAAATAGTTGCTGACCAGACTCTATAAAAACTCAGGACAATGACATTGGAAAGATGTGGTCTAAGGAAGGTATTTCTCAAACTTCATTCTGCTTTGATTTTATTCATATGTATAAATCACATCTGAACAGGACACTTTCCATTATTTTCAGAGATGGTCAGTAATGTGAAAGTGTGAAGGATGATAGTTTTCCTCTAAATGAACATAAAAATATCAAAGCAAAAGTCACTGCTCTTCCCTAGTAGGATGGTGGTATAAATTATTAGGGTGCCTTTATTTACCTTTCCTTGACAATGACCTATTCAGCAGGGATGGCAAAGTTGTGATTAACAAAATTTATGTGCCTAAACTATATTAGCCAATTATCAGTGCATTATTTGTAATATTAATATTATTTAACACTTAATAACATATCATCGATAGTTTTCCGGATCTAGGTGAGATGAAACAAGCCTACTGCATGCTGTAAGTCCGCTCAGTAAAGCTACAAATACTAGGCAGAATGCATGGCTGATACGTGAACTCCAAAGAGTAAATAGTAGCAAGAGGTCTTTGGGAAAAGACCAGAATTAGACGTAACATCAAACCAAAGGTGCTGTCACTTATGTATTTTTTCTCTGGGATCCTTTGGCTTGAAGCAGCGGATCCTTCCCTACCTGGAACAGCACTGGCACACGGGGACAGCACTCAGGAGTTGCTCTCCAGTTCAAGTCTGCGGGTAGAGAAAGGAGTTTCCTTGCAACAGTGTCAAGGCTGCAAGGGCCCATGTGGCCCTTCTACAGCTCTGGGAGGAGTGAACCTTCCTCTTTGATCGGAGAAGCTACCCTGGTGTTGGGGGCAAATCTCTGTTGGCCTGTTCTCTTGCTGTCCAACTGACATTTGGCCCTGGATGCAGGTTCAGTGACAGAAAATGTGCGGTAGTACAGGATGAGTAAAGTGTCAGCATTCTTGCTAGGGGACTAAAAAGGTACGTTCAGGGAATTGGGCAGTACCTCAGAGATTGCAGAAAGGGAAGAATGTGAGACATAAAGAAACTTATACACATGTTTACCAGTTCCTGAGATTAGCACCCCTCTAAAACACACACACTAAGAAAGGCAAGCATGCCTCTGTCCTACAAAGTAAGCAAAAGACCTCGAGAACTAAACTAGGAGACAGACAACCATTCAGCGCCACGACTATTCCAGTGCGTAGCATATTCTGCAAATAGAAAACAAAAATAACATTGAAAACAAATTCAGAGATGGCTGGATGGGACTTGTATAAATCAAGGATTTGTCTGCTAAAACAAAATATAAACATTTATCTGCAGGTTTTAGAAGCTGAAAGAGCCTCATTATTCAAAGTTCAAGATGTCAAAGAAGCATTTAATAGTACTCCATGCACAAAAACAAGGAAATTATCAACAGAAATATGATACAAAAATCAGTGTACATCAATGACATGACACAGATATTGAGATTATTCAACAAAGACTATGAAGCAGCTAATAAGAATTATTACAATAATTTATAGTGATTATCCAAAATGAATGGAAAGTTAGACAAGCTCAGACAATTAACAGAATATATAAAGACTGAAATGGAAGTTTTATAACTTAAAAATAACAACTCCCAAATAAAACCTCACAGGGTGTGCCAGTAGCAAAATGGGCATGGCAGACAAAAAGTAAATTGATAGATTGACAAATTATCTAATATAAATATCAGATACAAACACATTTAAAAAATGCACAGAACCTAAATAATATATTGAACAATACAGAATTACCCTAGAAGGAGAGGAGAAACAGTTTATTGCAGGAAAAATGTTTGAATAAATATTGGCTGACCGCATCACCAATTTTATGAAAGACATAAACTAAACTCAAGAAACTCATTAACCCCAAACATAATAAACCCAAAGAAAACTATATTCACGTCAGTCACAATAAAAGTGCTGGAAATTAGAGACAAAGAAAAAACTTGAAAGCAGCCAAAAATAATATTGCATTGATTGTTGGAAAATAATAATTTGAAGGTTGATGAATTTTACTTCAGACATGATGAAGGCAGAATTACTGAAAGAACCCACACTGTTGTCCACGTTCATAATTTTTTTCTCTCTCATTTTTTCCCAGTCCCTACACCCCCCACCCCCCAACTGAGGGTCGTCAGCCTGCTCCCTGTATATGGGTCTGCCTCTATTTTGCTTGATAGTTCATTTTGTTCATTAGATATCACATATGAGTGAGATCACATGGCATTTGTCTTTCTCTGACTGGCTTATTTCACTTAGTATAATGCTCTCCAGGCCCGTCCATGCTGTGGAGACAGTGGCTGGGGCAGGTGGGGAGGGTATGGGGTTAATAAATGGTGATGGAAGGAGACTTGAGTTGGAGTGGGGAACACACACTACAGTGCACAGATGATGTGCTGTGGAATTGTGCACCCCAAACCTGTATAATACGTATTGTTAACCAGTGTCACCTCAATAAATTCAGTACAAAGGAAAAAAGAAAAAATTTAAAGTGCTGAATGAAAAACAAGACTTTTAGCTTAGAATTCCATATCTACTGAAAATATCTTTGAGAAGGAAGGAAAAATAAACACACCTTGATATAAAATGAAACTAACAGAAGTGTTGCAACTGACTTCATTAACAGAAGGTATCCAGCTGGAAGTAACCTTGTATCATTAGGAATGAAGGAAGAGCAACAAGAGAAATGGTAAGTACCTGGGCAAGTATTATAGGCTACTCACCTGCATTTGAGTTCTTTAAAATAGATTTGACAGTTGAGTGAAAAATTACATTATCCAATGGAATTTCAATGTATGCAGGGGTACTATGTAGTGAGTACAGCGCAAGGAGAGATGAAGGAATATGTATTGTGCCAAAGTTTCTATCTCTACTAGATGTAATAAAATGTTTCTAAGTAGGATGTGAAAATACAAGCGTATAATCATAACCCTTTTGAGCAATCACTGAAAACACTATGCAAAGAGATAAAGAAAAGTGCTGAGATAAATTTAGATGAAATAAATATTCACATAATTCAGAAGGAGAGAAAAAGAAAAAAACAAAATAAGGTAATGAGATAAAAAATCTTAGACCTAAATTTAAAGATATTGAAAATTATAGTGAATTAACTGTCTAAACACACTGATGAAAAGATATGGCAGGTTGAGAATTCTCTGCCCAAAACACCCAGCACCACCTCGCCGTTAGGGCAAAGTTCCCATTACCACGAGAGGCAAACTGAGATTGAGGGCTACTACTGCACCCAAGACCCCATTTGTAGAGCGGGGTGCCACTTCAGGAAAAGTGGCTGCTGAGAAGCAGTGGCACAAAGGTTCTGCCTGGGACAGAGGCCCTAAGAACTCTATAGCTCTCACTAAGGAAACTGCCTTTATGACCAAATGATAAGTCAAATCTACAGGAAGAAATAAAGAAAATTAGAAATTAGAAGTAAAAAGTTTAATTAGCAAACTTTATACACTTTTTCTTCCTCTCAGCTTCTTTGAAAAACATAAATTTATACAACGTAATAATTATAACAATCTACTCCTGGGTTTGTAAGATATAGGAATATATACATAGGATGAAAAGCACTAAAACCGAGGAAGAAATAGAGCTACATGGAAATAGCATTTTCTATATGTGTAATTAAGTTAGTATAATGCTGAGGTAGATTCTGATAGCTAAGATGCATAAGTAAGCCTTAGAACAATCAATTATAAAACTTAGAAACATAGAGTGAAAATTCTTAATTGAATTACAATGTCACCCTAGAAAATATAAAATTAATACAATAGCAGAAAAAGAAATGCAGAGGAGCAAAAAAACACACCTTTACAAATAGCAAATATATATCCAACCACATAAATAATAGCACTTAATGTGAATGGATTAAAAAATTCAGTCAAAGGCAGTGACTCTTCCCTACGCCTTTTAATAATATTTTCCAAGGCAAAGCTTAAGTGTTGCATATCAAACAAAATTACATTACTAAGTATTTTATTTTAAATGCATAATTAAGTCTACCCAGGGTTAAGGGAAATAAAACCAAAATAACAACAATAATAAATGAACTAAGCAAATAAAAAAAATAATATACTTTTCTGTTTCAGTTTATACAATCACAAATATAATATAGTACAAATATCATGGTTTATATATTTTTCTTCTGTAAGAATTTAATTAATACCTTTCATATATAACAGATCTTTAACCTAGCAGTGTTCATATTTTTACTCTCTAAGAGTTTGGAGGTGTGGCTAGATTGTGAAAATGACCATAAGTCTTAGAAACTTCTTTCTCATTCTTCCCAATATATTAATTTACTATCTTTATAATTTGTATTTTAGTTAATTATGATCATTATAAAATGGAGATAAAAATGATTTGGCTGTGGTCTTTTCATTTGCATTAACTAGAAAAATAAGGACATTATTAGCTTAAAATTATATTTTAAAAGTAGTTTTTCAAGTTTTAGTAAACTTAATTAAATTTTATAGACATGTCATTAAAGGTTTATTTTATTTTATAAGATTATAGTGTATGTTACAGTATATGGAAATAAATGAAACACATCAATGTTGATGCAATTGCATTCTATAGATTCATTTTTGTTCTCTTAGAAAAACAAATACCCAGTACTTCTGAGCCAGTTTCGATAGGAGAACCCTGCAGACAAGGCATGAGGTGAATATATCTCTTTTCCCAAGTATTCTTTAGCACAGCAAGTTTTTGATAAGTTATATGCATAAAAAATAAAATATATACATTTTAAAATATCATGGGCAAACTATAACAACAGGTGCTCTGGAATTTTGTCATCAGAGCAGAGCGTCATCCACCTTGAGAAGGAAACTTCGGACACTTTTCATTATTAGCGCTACAGGCAGAGGGCCAGCCCCAAACCTCTAAGTGGCAGGCAGCAAAAGAAAAGCCATCCAATGTGCAGTCTGATCCAAATTATTGAGAAAGTACCCCGTTATCCTTCCATAATAAATATGTTTATAATATGATTCTTTAAAAAATGAAACATACATTTCTGAAACCTGCTTCTTTTTTAAAAAAATAATGTTTTATTTTCTTCCATTATGAACTTTGCATGCACTGATTTACCTATATATAATAACAAAAGGTCACTCCATATTTTGTAAACCACAGTAAAGCCTCTGTGTGGTTATGAAAAGCTATGGGTTGTTCTGAAGGAATGGAGGTGCCTCAGTTCTTGATCATCCTGACGTGTAACCTGCATTGTAGACAGGAAGCCACTGTCAGGACAGAATAGGGACAGAACGGTTTCCTATAGGCAAAGATGTCAGACAAGGGTGTGTTTTATTTCCCTATTTGTTTAATCTGTATGTATAACTAATCAAATGAAAGCTTGGGCTAGATTTACAGGAATAAGTGGATAAAATTGGTGGAAGATAGATAGCTAAAGATATGCAGATGACACCATCTTACTGGCAGAAAGCAGCAACAATTTGAAATGACTTGTGATGAAAGAGAAAGAAGAAAGTACCAAAGCAGGACTGCATTTGAGTAAGAAGACAAAAGTCGTGACTACAGAAGAAACAGGCAACTTTAACATAGACAATGGGTATTTTAAAGTTGTTAAAGGTTTTGCTTACCTTGGTTCAGTCACGAAAGCAAAAAGAGACTGCAGCCAAGAAATCAAGAGGAGGATGTGATTCAGAAGGGAAGCAATGGGAGAATTAGTGAAGACCACGCAGAGCAAGAATGCATCATTAAGAGGCCAAGGCTAAGATCATCTACACTCTCAAATTCTAAATGACTAAATACAGATATGACAGTTGGACAGTGAAGAAGGTGCTGGAGGACAGCTCTACAGATATCCTTCCTTGATGGCCAGAAAGATGAACCAATAGTCCTCAAGAAAACTAAGCCTGAAACATTGCTGGAAACAAAAATAAGAAAGCTGAAGTTATTTCACTAAAGGGACATTATGAGAAAGCAAGATTCCTTAGAAAATATAATAATGCTTGAAAAAATAGAAGACAGCAGGAAAAGAGGAAGACCAAATACAAAGTGAACGGACTCCATACGAGAAGCCGTAGGGCTGCGTCTACAGGAGCTGAGCAGGGCCGATGAGGACAGGGCCTTGTGGACATCACTCATTCATGCGGGTCCCAGAGTTGGAGCTGACTCAAAGGCATGTAACACATACAGCAATAAAGGAGTTCATATAACTTAATCATTTGAACTCTTGCAATAAACAGATAAATGCAGGTTATTCTAATTTGAACTAAGATCAATCTCTGTGGACATTGATCTAAGAGGTCTAGATATTTCTAGACCTCTTAAATGAAGATATTTAGTCAGTCTTTGAGAATCAAAAGCACCCACATGCTAGATCCAGCCTCTTTCCCAACTGGAAAAAATTTAACATAATATTCTAAATTTAGATGTTTCCAGAAATAGACCTTAATGTGTCGGAACGGCACTGTGTACATGGACCATTGAAAATAGCTTCATCCCAGAACACACATTTCAAATGTAGTAGCTGCTTTCAGACTTCTGCTCAACCTTCATTCTTACTGATTTTTCATGTTTACTTCTTGACTGTGTCTTTATTACCTACCACCGTAAACTCTTGGCAATTCCCATTCACGACGTATTACTGCAGACCTCCTTTACAGCGACCCCAATCCCAACTTTGTGTCCTGTATCTACCCTTTTTCTAAACCCATTTCATTGCACCCATTCCCTTGGCCTTCCCTCCACTTCCTCTTTTCACCATCCTGATGCTCTGCATTATGTAAGGGTAAAGACTCTAAGTTCTCCAAGGGATGTCTGGAATCACGTAGTCCACTTTCATTAGATATGCACATTCCAGAGTAGCTGGAAATAGGCTGAAGATTTTTAGAGTTAATTAGCAGAAAAAGAACTAGGTAGTTTTATTATGACTCCCAGTTCAGTGTTGTTTCTATCAAATCAGAAGTATAGATTTATCACTGGGAAAAAAATTAAAATCCTATGCAATTCTGATGTTCCATTTTTGAGATTATCTTTCCTGTCTCTAAGATTCATTTGTACCCCTTTATGATTAATTCAGGGCCTATGCAAGTTTTAGTAAAAATAGGAGTCATATAAATATTATATTCCCCTAAGCTCAGGCACTGATTTGACTACTTTAAAAATATAAACTGGTGATAACTTCTCTCTGCTACTTCATCTACTGAATCTTCATTTTATTAGTATATTTTATGCACTAAGCTCAATATATTAATGATTTAAAATAACAATTATAAATGGAAATAAAGTCTCTGTCTTCTCCTTCTCATTGCAAGGAAATTTAATTGGAAAAAAGCAATCCTGTGTCTAAGAATATTGCTCCTCCTTTGATCGTTCCTCTCATCCCAACTCCAGCCCTTTTTCTCAAACTCCTGAGCAGATGTTTCCTTGAAGAGGCATTCAATTCTGCAAAACTAGTTTTCTCTTGATGACCCTGATCAACTTTTGCTTTTTTTTTTCTCACCTAGGGCAAATATATAAAATGACAGACCCACACTTTTATTTAAAACAATGAAGAGAGTTATTGAAATATCAAATATCAAAGTTACTGGTAATGCAAAAGATTGTTTCAAAAATAATATTAACAGCTTTTTTCAATTTCAAAGGATATTATATAGCTAAATGTGTCATTTTGTATTGTTTTCCATTTTTGAGGACAGAACCCCTCAGACAAAAGTACGTTACTTATAGAAAACTTGAGTTCAGCGGTAATTCCGGGAAGTGAATATTAGAACCACACAGTCTAATCAGACTGACCCCTGAAATGAATCCTTTCTCTCATGAAATTCTAATTATACCCACACAATCTACATTATTTGCTTTTAGAGTTTCCTGGCAATATTTGTCTCTGTGGCTCATGTGTCTTTCATATGGCTAAAGATTTTATTCCAACTTTTCTCATTAACCCAATAAGGTATTTCAACTGAGATCACTGTGCTCCAGAACTTCTAACTCAACCCCAGAATTTCCAAAGCCAATCTAAGATCCAGACATAAACAAACACTAGATACCCCAAAGAAGCTTCTAATTAAATTCTATATCTTAGCACAGTTCTCTTAGAAACTATATTCATTTGGATGGTTGGCATTTTAGGTTAAACAGAAAATGATATAAAAATAGGTTTCGTATGATTGATATGATTTTGACTTCTATTTTTCATATTTTTCTTCTATTGGACATTAATGACATCATATAAATAACATGTGTGTCAACTAAAATTGAGTTAGTATGAAGGACTTTTTCATTATGATAGAGCTGTTGCTTGGACAAAAATAAAATTTGCTCAAATGGTTACCTCTTTCTTGCCTCACTGTTATTAAATAAACCTGGAGTTTGACTTGCGTCATATTGGTTTGTGGGAATGGACTTTACAGAATAAATGTTTAGAAGATTAATCCTTGAAAGGACATTGTCAACATTTTTAAATCATGGGTTTGAATATTTTATTCTTCTCCTGTTTTACTGTGTGATTTTACTTTAACTTTCGAAAATATTACCCAGACTATTGGACTTTATAAAATTATTTTAAATTCCTTCTTCCAATGTATTTTTCTCAACTTTTTGTTGAGTATAATATTTAATATTAGATTTATAAACCTATAAATAATTAATTCTATTCTTCCATATGGTGACGGTGGCATCTTTCTGTAACTTCTCATGTGCTGTCGGGGTCAATGTTACCATTCCTGGATCTGACTATTAAAAGGTAAGTCTCTTGCCTGAAGTTTTGTCAAAGAAAGCAAAATCATTCTTAAGTTGTTCTTTTGTTGTAAAAAAAAAAAAGGCCAACACAAACCACACTAACAAGGAATATAAGAGGACTTATAGAACTTTCATAACAATATATTAAATGACCCAATAATGAAATATTGCTATTGATTTTAAATAGTTAAAATAGAGGTGGGTATTCTAGATTGATTTTCCCCTTGTACACTCCTATATTGGAGAAGTGGGCATTAAATTATATTTTCAAGACTCCTGTGCCATTAGGCTTTTGGCTGTAGACTTGTTTCTGTCATTCTTGTGAATGTGTGAGATTTTTAAAAAGACAAATGAGACAGGAGTCATCTTCTTGCACTGGTAAGAAAGATGATAGAAGTATGAAGCGAAATTGTTTTTGCATCATTTTAGTATTTATAACCAAGTATTCAGTATTTATAAATTTATTCTGGACATCAGTAGTAACAAATGAGGTGGCAGGAATTCTTGACAGGATCTTCCAGAATCATGAAGTGTAGATACTGACAGGCTATCTTGATCTGAAATCTCCACGGGTGGCATTAGAAGTAATTGCTCTACCAATGCATCAATTCTGCATTGATCTGATGTCATTTATAGCATCACCTGCCTTGCCCTCAGCATTTCCTTGATTTATGGGCACATCTAATTTCAGTTGCTTATAATCAGTGAGAAGAAACCCCTAGGTTCATTTGCTTCCGGCACTGGATGTTGCTCTGGTAACGTCAAGACCCTGTTAGGTTTCCTTTTCCTTAATCTGTTTCTCTTGCAATATAACTTTTATTATTTTTAATTATATTTCATACAAATCACTCTAGCTTTCTCTTATGGAATAATGGTATTATTTTATCTTCAACAGGAGAAACCAGTGACACACTTATTTCTGTAAGAAATTACTTCTAGAGACTTTCCCTATATTTATTCTAAATCATGCTTTCCAAAGATGCTTACTTATATTTAAATAATTGACTTTCTCTAGACTTTTTTGTGCTTTTGATGAGTATTTCTTGAACCAGAAAATTCAAAAGATTTTAATACCATTTTCAACTAATTAACTATATATAGTTTATCAATGGCTTCTCTGGATTCAATTTAGAGTCAATAGCAATTCTTTCTTATATCATGTATATATTTAAATTTTTTATTCAGCATAGGAAAGTATTAAGCAGTTGTTAGGTAAGTAATACTTATTGGACACTTTGATAGAAAATAATATGCCCGAGACTATGCTAGAGAGTATTTTTTTTAGACCCCAAGGTATGTCTGAAAGAAAATTGGTTTATTTTAACTTTGGAAATAGAGAATGAGTGGGAAGCAAGATTCACACAAAGAATTTTTTATTTAAAAAATGAATACTTTTAATTTTATGCTTAGTATTCAGCTAAACCAAATTACTCTTAGCCTTGGTTAGGTTGCAATTATCTGAATCTAAATTTCCTAAACTGTAAAATGGGGTTAGTAAAAAAAAGTAAAAAATGGGGCTAGTATTGACTGTCTAACATAGAAAGCCAATGCCAGCCCATAGCCTATTGGTTCCCTATCCCATTTCCACTATACCAACTGGTTGCTGTGAAGGTATTCTTTAATACTGGTGATGAAAGTGATTTCCTTGATTGCTAATGATATTCACATCAGAGAATTTTTAATCTGTTGCAGTATTTTTAATTTATCTTTAGAACCATGTTTAATGTTTTTAAATTCATAGCATATACATTATGTTATTATAATAATTTTATAAAATTTGGAAATATTATACATTTTAGATGTGCAATATATAATTCAACTCAAACTCTGTATATGAGTTTGTACTTTAGAAATAATATGGAAAAATTATATTGCCAAAAAAAAGAAATAATATGAAATGTACAGGATTCTGCTAAGCAACAAATAAAAGGTGACTTTTTGATCAAAGATCACCTTAGAACAGATTGTACGTCTTATTTCTAGGAAAGAAAAGGGTAGGGAGCCATGATGGGAGATTTTTTACTTTCAGAGCCAGGTTTGGACATCAAGTGACCCAGAAATGTCTGGTCCAATGAGGGCCACACAGGAGAGTAAGTTGTGGGTTTGGAATTTGCATACTCCTGAGTAAGCTCTCTCTGATTCTAATCTATTAGGATCTAGACTGGAGGATGCCTATTTTAATTTTAAGAGATACACAGATAAACGTAATATTTGTTCTCATTTGGAAACCACTGACTTACATTGTGAAATATAGTAAAAATTCATAAGATCAAAATTATCCTAAATTTAAACATCAGGTTTTTGGACAGAAACAGCCAAGCGAATTGCATATGATATCAGAATCGAATTACTTAAAAGTTGTTAAATATAGAAAAATCAATTTAGACCACCTTCAAACAAGTCAATAGAAATAGCTAAACACCAAGATTATTTTCAGTATTGACTTAAACACAGGGCATATATGTGCACTGGTACATATGTCTAACTCCAGAAAAAGATGTTAGGAATGAAAAAAAATCAAGAATATTCCTTCTCCCCACTCCCAGAGCAGTAAGTATAGAAAGAAGACCTTAGATGAACATATTTCTTATATTCTGAATTTCAGTCTGAACAGAACAAGTTACACTTAATTTACTGTGATAGTTGATGAGAAATCAGTTAATAGGAAATATAGATGCAATTTTATTTAAGGTTCTTAGTACATCATGTATCCACTAATATGTAGTTTGGAATAAATAGTATCTGAAAGTAGGTCTCCTGGAGAGTAAATTAACTCTTTTTACCTCTTTTTATTTTTCTGAGTCTTTTTGAAAAAGGCTCATTTAAATTTCTTATGGGGCATCAGCAGTAACCAAGTAACTTCTTGGGGGAGAAAAATGTGGCAGAAACTGTAATCTCGTGATACTCATTTTCTCATCGTCCTTATTAACAAAACACAGATTCTTGGCCTGAAGAAAAATGAACTCAACTAAATATTATTGTCCTTTCCCTTCTTTGCTATTAGAAGTCTGCATATGACGATTTCTAATCACTAGGACCTAGTTGCAAATCTATGAATTGTTTCAGAAAAAGCCTTGACTTTCTGGTAAACAAGATAAGATTCAGCTCCCTTCTTCCTGCATTGAGTTAGACACGGAGTCTGAGCTTCAATCACTTTACTGTGTAGGAACCACATTTCTCTTGGGAAAGTCCCTCGGTATGAGAAATGTACGTGTAGCTTCCTTCAACCCTCTGTCGTCAGCCAGGTTAGTATGTGCTTATTGAACCGGAATTTAGAGAGTGTGACTGTGCTAAACCTAGATTAGTATCTATAAAAGTACTTCAAAAGACTTACTCCCACACTTAGAAACACCTTTTTTCCCGAGTCACTTGGCAAATGGGATAGGGACAGCAAGAAGCAAGGGCCAAGCACTTTTTTTCTTTTTTTGGACAGGAATTTTCTAATATCCTCACACATTATTTCTCCCCTTCAGATTCTTATTCTTTCATACACCCAGGCATGTATATGGACAGTAAAAAAAGAAAAAGAAGAAGAAGAAGAAGAAGAAGAAAGAAGAAAAATAAGGAGGTAAAGACAGCTGTTTAACAGATGTACATGATTTTATCAGGAGCCTAGTAAAAGTGAGAATATAGCTTGGGAAAATAATAAGCAATACTTAATTATTATAGTATAAGTGCTATGATTAAAACAGTATTATTCTTTCCTATGACCATGACCTTTACTTTCCACCCTTTTGTGAGGCTCTGCTTCATGTATATACACAATCTCCATACTTATTCAAACATGTCAAAGATATAACAATGCTACAACTGCTAATTTTACTTTTACGGATTACACGTTCTTTTTTTTTTTTTTTATCTAGTATTTAATTCAATCTCTTCAACATCTCAGGCAGGTACACACAATAAATCTAACAAGTCCAAAAATAGGAGCTAAATGTTACATCATTATGAATAAGAATTCTAACTGGACTTTATAAAAATGTCACAAGAGAGTTGACAGGTTAAAAAATACAACCAGTAAACTTGTAAGGCTACTAAAGAAACAACTGAATAAGCTACACTGATATTCCCCGTAGTGCCAAGTGATCTGAACAAAA
Source organism: Micronycteris hirsuta (assembly GCA_004026765.1). NCBI lineage: Eukaryota > Metazoa > Chordata > Mammalia > Chiroptera > Phyllostomidae > Micronycteris > Micronycteris hirsuta. The sequence continues at coordinate 130,144 of PVJI01002375.1, forward strand.
GTTTTGGCTGATGGACTTAGGTTGAGCAGAGGGGTGAGTGAACACTTTTTCAGTCTAAAACACATGCCAAAATCTTCACCACAATATAAGTTTTGTTTGTGTTGCAGAGTGACTGTAAACATGTGTTGTTTGAGGACACAGCATGCTGATGTCTTGTTGGAGAACAGGAATAAAAGAATACTACCATAGATCTGACGTCTGCAAAACTAACCACATGTTTTTTTCTTAATGGAAATTATGTTAAGATGTGTGCTCTGATGAGCCAAATTGGTGTTATTTATTACACACTGTTTGTTGTACAGGTTGGGTAATCTATTGATACTGGCTGGGAATCACTCCACAAGAACTTCGTTGAAGTAAACAGTGATAAAAAACAAAACAAAACAAAAACAAAAACAAAACAAAACTCCTGATTTAATCAAGTCATTGCTGACATCAAAATACTGGCTTCCAAAAGTCAGAACTTGAAGCAATGCCATCCTGAAGTACTTAATGTCTTTCCAAAAGAATATATATATATATATTTCTACAAATTTACTTTCACTTTAAGATAAACAATGGTGATACTACATCTCTGTATTACTTTTGTTCCTAGATGAGGGAAAAATGAAAATCTTTGATATGGTAAAAACAGACTAAAACATGGCTTTTCCCCAGTCATTTTAGTAATCACTAACTCAAAAGAGAAAGACTGACCTTGTAATAAAACTGCCTTTTGTTTTCCTTCTTAGAGAGCATGTGCACCCAGGTAAGAATAAACTGGATTCTCTGCTCCAGGATCATGTATATAACAAAATATTGGTTTTAACATATTTACTATCAGTTTCTGAGCAAGACATTGCACATGTGTTCCATAGTTTAATTGCACAAGAACAGAGAGGTATTATATATTCAGTCCATAAATGAAGGGACAGAAATCAGAGGGATTGTGCCCATAGCACATCATGGAGAACTTAGCAAAGCCCAGTTCGTCTTTACTTGAAAACCCAACGACACCGGGTCCCCACACGCCAGTAATATAGGTCTAGGAGAACTGAAAGCCCAGCTGACTGCAGTTATGCTGCCTGGGTAGAGCGCCAGAACACACCCAGAGCCTTCTTCCCTCCACAAGGGAAATGCAATTAAAACCTATTCACTGTGCATCCACCAAGCAAAGGGTAGGCTTTGTGAAAACTACTAATAACACCAGGGGGAAAGAGACTCCTTGGAATATTTCACCAGTGGGTCATTGTCCATAAATCAGATTTTCAAATTTTAACATTTAGGAGGAAGGATTTCCAACTATATTAGTTTCTCTGTTGCTGCAACAAACTTCCACAGACCAAGTGGCTTAAAACAACAAAAATTTATCTCTTACAGTTCTGGAGGTCAGAATTTCAAAATAGGTCTCATGAGGCTAAAGTCAATGTGTCATCAGGGCTGAGTTTCTCTTTGGAGGCTGCCAACACTTCTTGGATTGCGGCTTCCTTTCTCCATCTCCACAGTCAGCCACAGCCAGAGTGCTGGCAAGTCATCATTCCAACACTGACTCTCTGCTTTCCACCTCCACGTTTAAGTACCCTGTGATTACGCTGGAAACACCTGGTTACTCTGGGCTGCTCTCCCTAATTGAAGGTCAAATGACTTACAACCTTACTTCCGCCTGAAACCTTGATGCCCCAGTGCCACAATATAGTCCCAAATTCCAGGGATCAGGATGTAGACACCATTTAGGGACCACTCCTGTGCCTACCACAGCACTGCTTCACAAACAACAGAGGGAATCACTCCCTGGTCGATGGTTCAGCTGGTCTTCCCATGCACCAAAAGGTTGCGGGGTTCCATCCCAGGTCAGGGCACATACGTAGGTTGTGGTTGGCAACCCCTGGTTAGGGCAAGTATGGGAAGCAACATCAATGTTCCTTTCTCACATCTCTCTCTCTCTCTCTTCCCCTCTCCTCCTCCTCTCTCTCTACCTATTGTTTGGGATGAAGATAATTAAAAAATAAAAACAACAATGGAAATCAAAAGTTGTAGTATGGACAGAAGAACAAATGTGTTCAAAGCCTCAAATTTCTTATGTCCAAATTCTAAGCACTCAAATCAATGGATGACCCTGGCAGGAGCATAAGGGCAAACAGAAATCCCTGTAACTCTTCTGGGAATTTCAAAAGCAGCACGCAAGGACATTTCCAGTTTTGGTGCCTGAAAGATTGTGTAACCTTAAGCAAATCTGTGAACTTGTATTTCTGGACCTCAGCTTCCTCATCTTCAAAATAATAGGGTCTCACTAGACAATTCTTAGTGTCATTTCTAGTAGGTAGATTATTATCTTCTGAAAGGGAAGGTTTAGGTGAAGATGTGAAATTCTGAGAAACGTAAGTACTGATGTCTTGTAATAGAATAGCACCTATCAAAAAATGAAGCAATTAATATTATACTACTTTCCAAAGTGTGCAAATCTGACACATAACATTAGTGCAATTAGGAGCAGTATACCTCTTTTTTTCTTATAATTTGCAGATGACAAAGGATAGTCTTAGAAGCATTTTGATCAAAATAAAGTGAAGGTTGTTATGCAGAAATAATTTTTACTTTATTCATTATTCATTCTATTCATTGTCATAGAAAATAAAAATTAATTGAAATATTATAACCAGAAACAGAAAAACCTCCTATTTTACAGTTAAAAACAATTACATTGAAACATGATTAATGGGCTAGTGAAAGCAGTGGTTTTAATATAAAAATGTATAAATGACATGGGAAAATATAAGAATCTCATATTTATGACATTGCCCATCATATTAAATTAAGATTTATGATTTCACATGTGACATATTTTAAAAGCAAAGTAAATACTCTAATGCCAATTATTTAAAAAAAGATTAAACAATGAATAAAATGGATAAAGCAGAAAAGTACTTTATGATATCACATATTTCCAATCTTTTAAAAACTATATTAGTCAAAATTGTTATCTAAACATATGCACCCTTTCTCTTCATGTTCAATATAATAATGCACATGTAATTCAAACATAATTTGTGGGTGGTGATTTTATAATAGGCCAGAGTTGTTGAAATGCTAACAAAGACATCTTGTGGCTAGGGAAAAAAAAAATCAACTTCAAGGAAAAGCAGATGGGGATAAGTAGAAATATAAAACCAGTAAGGAAAGTCATTCCAAGACATGTAGACTTGGACACTTCTGTAATTCCTTTGGTTCTTAGTTTTTCCTTATTTGTAACATTTACAATGTTTTTCCTATCTATCAAATATGAGATTCTATAAAAAATAAGCTGCAAGGATCTAGGGGATTTAAGTAACGAATAGTTAAAACAACTGCTCAATATTAAAGGGAGCAGGATACTCTAGACACAAGCTGAAGACACAGACTCTCACAGAGGGTTGCGGAGCTGGTGGTGGAGTGGGAGTCCATGCTGGAGGGAGATGGGGGCAGTAATAGGCAAAAAGATGTTTGGAGCTTGGAGATCTTGGGCCAAGAAAAATGAGCAAAAGTTTCATGTAGATAATTAAGAGTTTATTTTAGTCCTGGAATCATTCAGGGAAACATGGAAAGATTGTTTTCCCAAAGAGCATAAAGAACAATGAAATTTCAACCAAGCTAAAATTTCAGGAAGAGCCTGAAAAGGCAAATACTTGTTTGTGGCTAGAACCTAATGTGAAAACAAGTACATGGTTGATACTCAATAATCTGTTGCCCACCCTCAGTTTGTACATCTACACGCCATTCAATGACTGAAATGACAAAGATTGCGCATTCACTCTGACCAAGAACCCTGTAGCTATGTTGCTTTCTTCTTAGAAAAGCTAGAGCGGTAACTAAAAATTCAAACTTAAAAATATTTATTAGCGTTCTGTCTTTTTTAATGGCCTAATAGATACCAGGCCAAGAAAAGGACACTATAATAGAATAATGAGAATGTTTTGTTTATGTAAAGTTGTACATCACTCACTATCTGCTATCTGTCATATGATAAATATTTAATAAAGTTGATAATGATTATGATGATTACTAGGTAATGAATCAGAAGGCTGAATGTTAACTTTTGTTCTGTTACTCACCAGTTATGTTTTCTTCTATTATATAAGTCACTTAACCTCTCTTTAATTTCAGCTCCCACATTTGTTAAGTAGTAAAGAAAAGTATCTGTTATATACCTACTGGACACGATTGCTCTGAAGGGAAATAATACGATCTATCATCTATCTTCCTATTTATCTACCGGTGATTTTTGGAAACTCTAAATAATAGTAAAGTCCATATGGCTAAGGCAAAGTCTTGTTTTTACGGAGGCTATAATCTAAAGATGGAGACGCACTTCATGTTCAAGGCTGTCAGAATGCATACAGAATGCTGACAATATGGTGGCAGAATATAAGTGCTATAAGAAAACTTCAAAAGAGTTTTACTTTCATTAATACATTAATGAAGGATTATAGTATAATATTAACATCAAGACTAACATCTTGACTCAGTATACAAGAATGGATCAGTGTGGCTAATGTATAAATTTTATTCGTATTACACAGAGCATAACACCGTACTTAGTCACCCCACTCCCACCCCTGACCTTTCATACAGACTCAGCTTAAAATCATATCAAAGTCCTGAAAATCTATTATACATTTAAGCTTAACAGCACTCAGCAATGACACAAATAAGATAATTATTTGAAATGTGGCAAAGAAAATGATAAGCGATATTATGATCCTTATCTTAACAATATATTAGGTATCCTGTAGCAGAGAAAAGTGACTTAGAGTGGTATAAAGAAAATAATAATTAAAATATGTATAGTGGGTTAAATATAGAAGAAACCACAGAGAAGTTAAAGTTAAATTTTAGGGAAACGGCAAGATAATTAGATTATAGAATTCTCTCCCTGGAGAAGTAAAAGCATCCTGTGACAGCTAAAACTACAACAGACAAAAGAGGGCGGAGCCAATAAAGGAGTTTTAAACCAAAAGGAGAAGGGGTGGATGACCTTTCCATTTTCTTCTGTAGCATTCTTGGTTACCAAACTGCTCAGAGATGGCTACATTTCTCTGAATTAATAGTAAATATCAGAAACATATGTATTACATGTTTACATTCAGATGACCGAGGTCACCCCTAATGAAATGGAGAAAGTCAGTTGTTCAATGCCAGATATTTTCTTTAGCAAGGTGCAAAGAGCAAGCGAAGAGGATCGGTGTAGCCAGTTAACACCAAGACTCAAAGCAAGAAACGGATGCCAACAGACCTCTGAGGCATCTCTCCACTGCTTCCTTATCTGTGCCTTAAGCAGTCATCTCCTTTGGGCAAAATACACTTCAAGAAGACAGAAACTAATTTGGACACAAAATGCTCCGCATTGATTTCCGGGATTCTGTTGTGGCTTCTCTTCAGCAGATTCCTGCTAGACTGAACAGGAAAACCACTTTGATACATAATTCAATAGAAAGCCGAATATAACTTTTAAAATTTAAAATGACAATTGAGAAGATGAAGAATGACATTCCATCTCTCTTCCTGGAATTTCAAGCACAACGAATAAAACTTTTTCGTCCAAGTGCATTTTCTGCAGAAATAGCCACATCGCTGGGGAAAATCACATCAAAAATGATCCAAGTTTTTAAAGAATAAAGAAAGAGAAAAATGGGTATACCAATATGAGCTTTTTATCACATTCTAATGGCCAAGGGAAAATAGTTCTGGATGCTACAATTAAGTTCCTTTGTGCCATAAACAGTAGAACGGCGTTCCTTACCACAGGTTTTAGGGCCCTAAGCTAACATGGTCTGATCTGATCCTTCAACTTGGCATAGAACAAACAAACAAACAAACGACCCTGATCAGTATTAATGCTTGTCAACTACTTTTTTAATATATAATGTAAAATTTATCTTAAATGATCACATTTTCTTTGACAAAATAATTCAGATAAACATCATATATTTAGTAAAATCCACAATGCTTTATTTCAAAGGCAACACTTTTGAAAATTTCAGGGATATATTCATAAAATTTCAAAATGTCCAACCACAATGAAATGCTATATTATCTTTTATTATTTTTTGGTATTACGTTCTCCAAATTTACATATTTTAATAATGTATTTAAAGCTTGATTATTCAGAAACATATTAACATCTTTGAAGCTTCTCTGGGGACTATTTACAACATTGCTATAATTTTGTACCCAAGATTAAAAAAAAATCTGATAGTGAATTATGTTGATTAAGCCTTAAATTTGCTCAAGAAACTTCTTAATTCGTAAGTAAAATAGGTTCATTTTAGGGTTATGACTTTTCTCAGTTATTCAACTATTTTATGTTTTTTAAAGTAAAATGTTTATATGTAAAAATCATTTTCAAAATATGTTAAGTATTATTTGCTAAAAATCCCTATAGCTTAATTTGCTATTTATATGGACATATGTAGTAATAATATATGCGTGTTTGTAGAGTATAATATATAACATAATATATACATGCTTTATATAGTATACAGAGTCCAGCACAAATAACATCCCTTTTTTATTATAAAATTTTTTATTACAAAATCATAAATGTATAATTCTGTAACATAACAATATCACACTCAAGCATACCATATGACATTTAGGTGAAAAGTTCCAATTAAAACTATAAAGTTTTACACCCATATTATTACTCTACCAACCAGACTCAAGCAGGTGTTACTTCTACTGGACCCTGTATATACAGAGGTTGGCAAAAGTAGGTTTACAGTTGTTGATATTGAATATAATACAATAATTGCCCTGGCTGGTGTAGCTCAGTGGATTGAACACTGGCCTGAGAACCAAAGGGTTGCCGGTTGGATTCCCAGTCAAGGCACATGCCTGGGTTGCAGGCCAGGTCCCCAGTGGGGGACACCCAAGAGGCAACCACACATTGATGTTTCTCTCCCTCTCTTTCTCTTTCCTTTCCCCTCTCTAAAAATAAATAAATAAAACCTTAAAAAAATACAATAGTTAATAAATAAGAATAAACTGTCTTGTGTCCTCACAATTGTAAACCTACTTCTGTCCACCCTTCTGTATATCATCTGCATGTATATACACATAATATTCATGTTGTATATATATATTAGATAATATAGATAACACAAAAATACATATGTGTGCAATATTCCAATGTCTTAGAACAACGTTTCCATGAATAAGTATAAATTATCAGGGATAATTTAAAAACTAAGAATTTTTAACAATTTTTACCATTGAGTCAAAAATTCAATGACTTTGAAAACCGATTACACTTTTACTCCTTGTAGATGTAATAAATTAGAGATTGAAGCTGCTGTCACATACTTCAATATGTTTGTCTTTCATCATTTGATTGTCAACTGTAGCTTTGAAAATATGAAATCAAATACACTTACATTAATTTCCCTTTATGGCATTTTCAAATGTACAGAGAAAAAAATAATCCAACTCCAGTCACAGTTTGTGAAATGCTTTTAAAAATAGAATAGAAAATAAAGGTTTATAATATTTGGAATCTTTTTAAAACTTTTGTTTCCAGTCTTTTATTTGACTTACCAACCTTTGTCCAACACAAACTAGAGTCACGATAAATCTAACGATTTTCCACCAAGTGAATTCTAAGCTTGCAAATAAAAAAAGAACTGATAATAATAAGAACAATATTTTGATATCTCCCTCTCTGACTAAGGTCCATAAAGGGGAAAACTATAAAAATAAATAGTGGTCCACCCAAAAAGCAGAAGCATAAACATGACAAGCCTTGTGGTATTATTTCCTGAATGGCTCATATGATTTTTTGGAAAGTATTTTTATAGGCTAAATTACAGAATCATAGAATCATGGAATTTTTAGAACTGGAAGGAATTTTAGCAGTCACTAGGGTGCTGTTTGGTAAACTCTCTCTTGAATTTTCAAAATAATACCTGAACTCGCTGGCATAAATCTCTAAGAACATCATATCTCCAAAGGCTGCTTCCTGTATGTGCTGGGTACATGGCACCCTACAGCTTCACTGCATTATGGTCTGGTACAGCAGGGATATGTTCGGCCTCTCTAGGAGTCCATCCAAGGAGGTTTAGTGATGGAAGTTAAAGGATTTCCAGCCATACATATTTATATATCTGTATCCAGATACTATATCCAGGATAAGTTTCCAGTGTATAAGAATGCATGCCACAAACTAAAACCTACATTATCCAGAAACTTTAGCCTAGCTTATCATCTCTAAATATTTATTAAAATATTTTAATAGATTATAATATTATTTTAGGGGAGAGTTTATGTGTAACATTTCTGTGACTCATACAAAACCTAGCACTTTATATAGTAGAAAGTAGATATTTGTATTTTAGGTTGTTTTGTTTTTTTTAATACGTTTGGTCTTATATGTCTCAAAAATAAAAATAAAACATAACAAACCTCCAGAATATCAGATGGGCATCTAAAGTGTGCCTTTTATTTTTGTAGAATTGTTAGAGAAAATTTAATTGTGCTTAAAGAAGATTACTTCACTTAAGCCTCACAAAAATCTAGTTTATAAGTGAGGAGACGATCTGGAGAGAGATAAGAGTTAGAACCAATTTGCTCAACTTTTAAAGCACAGAACTGAGCTCAAACCCAAATACATCTGTTAAAGCCCTGCTGTGAGAAAGCACAGAAATCCAAGAGGATTCAGCCATTTTATAAAGAAGGATATAATTCTTAGAAAAGTCTTTTTAAGTAAATATACATATATAAAACAATTCAAATCATTATATAAAAAAGAAAATTATAAACTCTAACATAATATTGAGAATGATTTAAATATATAATCTAATCAAAGAAGAAAAACAAAATCATTTTTCTTAGAAATCTCCCTTTTACCTTTACCCAGAATTTCCTCATATTGAAAAAGACACAATGAACTTCTTTAAATACCTGAAAAAGATGTTTCTGACTCTGTTCCCCTAAGGTCTACATTCCTCAGTCGAGTCTGAATAGCCATCCACGGAAAGGCATACGCTTAGATAGTCCCTGTACTCATCTGCTTTCATATATGTACTATAGTCTACAACTTTGTACATTTTCCTCAACTCTTTCAATCATGCACAGATTTGATAAATTATTTCAAAGTCCTTTTTCAAGTTCTACCCCTAACATAATGATCTTTTGCCTTTCAAGCATTGTATTAGACACTTATTCTCTGAATTCCATTATCTTTGTACTGAGAACTGCAGATAAATCTTTGATTTTATAGAATAGCGTAATTTTTTAAATTAAAAAAATATATATGTGTATTGATTTTAAAGAGAGGGAGGTAAAGAAACATCAATATGAGAGAGAAACATTGATTGGGTGCCTCTTGTAAGAGCCCCAATCGGGGATCAACCGGCAACCTAGGCATGTGCCCTGACTGAGAATCAAGCCCTCAGCCCCTCGGTACACAAAATAGAGCTGCAGCCAATGAAGCCACACCAGCAAGGGCCAGATAGCACAATTTTAAATAGATTTTACCCACAGCAGACACTAAAAGTGTATTCTCTTTGTTTTCTCTGTCACGAGGCATTTTCCTTCATCATTGGAGTGAGAAGCTGGTAGTAAGGTCACTGGATAACTTTATTTGTATTGTTAATTTGGATCTTTCACTGGGGGCGGGGAAAGCTTTTCACTGAAAATAAATCAAAATATTGAGTTAACTAGTGAAGTTACAAAATTATTTTAAATTATATTTAGCTGCCAAAATTGATAGAATTTATCAACTTGCAGTATTTTTCTTTTTTCTTTTTTTATTTTTATTTATTTATTTTAAAGATTTTATTTATTTATTTTCAGACAGAGGAGAAAGGAGGGAGAAAGAGCAATGTATGGTTGCCTCTTACATGGCCCTCACTGGGGACCTGGCCCGCAACCCAGGCATGTGCCCCGACAGGGAATCGAACCGGGACCCTCTGGTTCCCAGCCCGCGCTCAATCCACTGAGCTACACCAGCCGGGTTGAACTTGCAGTATTTTTAGTGCAAAGCAATTTCTAATTATTTGAATCAACCTTTAAAATGATATGGTACCTATCTATATTTACTAATTTTTTTAAATATTGTGTTTCTTTGGCTATCTTTTAATGTGCTGGCTACAATTTCAATTTCAGTATTAAAGAGAAATTAAACTAATCAGAGAACTGATTGCATCTGAACTTAGTTGTATTATAGCATATATTCATTCAAAGCCTTCAGTTTAAGGTAGAACTCATGAGCAGTAATCAACAACAAACACTCTAATTTTTAATATGTATTAATTCTTCATTAACATACTATTTAATAAACTATATTTTACCATGCAGACACATAATATTCTTAATTTACATTAAATCTGATTACTACTCCTTATAAGGCCTGTCATGATTATATAAGAGGGAAGAAAAATTATTCACATTCCATTTAAAAGAAAGAAGTAAATATAGTTTTATAATATTTTTCTTGTTATTTAAATAACCAATAATCTCCCTTCAAAATTGTCAGATTTTATATATTTGCTAAAGTATTCAATTTTATTTTAGTAAGCACCACCTCTGCTTCGTAAACACTACCCATACAGAACCCATTTCTTTTTTTTTTAATTTTTATTGTTTGTACTATTTTCTTTTCTTTTTGTTTCATAAATCACTTTTTTGTTGTTTGATTACAGTTGTCTGCATTTTCTCTCCACCTCTCCCCCCAACCCCAGCCAAATCCTCCTCTGTCCCTTGCTTTCACCCTCCCCCTTGGTTTTGTCTATATGTCCTTTATAGTAGTTCCTGAAAACCTTTCTTCCCACAGTCCCCTCTCCCCTCCCCCCTGGCTATTGTTAGATTGTTCTTCATTTCAATGTCTCTGACAGAACCCATTTCTTAACTGAATCATTTCTGTGTGCTGCCTACAGAATTATTCACTCACTCCCTCACTCCTCTATTTTATATCTAACATAGTGCATTTTTCCATTGGAGGTGGTATCCCATTGTTTTGTAATTATTATTTATGTCTGCCTTCTCCTTTACATTAATGGCTTCCTAAATGGAGGTTCAATTTTGTTTCATCTTTTCATATTCTCTACTTAAAGCTTTACCTAACACATAGAAGATAAATCTTCACATAAGATATGAATTTCCACCTGCCAATAAATTTTATGAGGACAGGCCTTTTGCTATTTGTTCACTGATCTATCATGATCACCTAGAGTGTTCCTGGCACATAGGAAGTATTCAATAAAGAAATATTCATTGAACTTACAAAGTTTTGATTGGTTTGTTTGATTTGCCATTTATTTAATTTGAATTATCCTGAAGTATAATACCCTGACTATCAGTTACTATTAAATCATAAAAATTAATATCTGACTATTAGTTACTATTAATTGTATTAGTGAATAAAATATTTTCTGACTTTATACCTCAAAACACATTTTATTCATCAAAATAAAAGAATCAGATTTGCAACATCAGCTTGTAACCTATGCCTGCCCTTCTGACATGATCACCAGCCAACACATGTGCTTTTTATCTCCCAAATCTGAAACTCTCATCGGAGCTTTAACCCAACTGTGTTTGAATCTTAATACCGAAAACCGGGTGGAAATTTTGCTGTGCAGTTTCACTCATGATATTTCTGGCATCATTTAGGTCATTTCATGCCAAGCAATTGCAAAAGGCCACATTAGATTTCAGAAGTGCTCTCTCTTGCCAGAAACAGGAAGATAAGTGAACATGATGAAACTCTCGCAGGTTAACGATAATTACAACAACATATTTTTCAGCCCTCTTTTTGGCAATCTCCTCTTTCTAGTCTATAATTTTAATTGCCCCAATCATATCGAATTAAATATGAACTAGTAAATTCAGCTTGTTTATTTAAAAGAGCCCTGGACTGTGAAAATCAGGAGACCCAGATTCCTGTACCAATTCAATCATGAACAAGCTGTGTGTCTTTGGCAAGTCACCTGTTCTTTCTCATTGTTAGGAGCCCAACCTGAGAAAACAGGAGACAGCAGTAGGATGTCTGAAGTCCCTTCAAGCTCTGAGATTTTAAGATCATTTTAACTTATCCCCATTGACAGTTTCCCATTTTTACCCAGATCATTATACTTTGTACTCTTTCCTTAGCCTAGAATAGCCTATATCTTTGCTTGCCTCTTCAAATTCTGATGACTTTTCCAGACCTAACTTTCTTCAACTTTCCAGCAAGCCTTCTCATGTTCTCATTTACTTTTCTTCCTTCTGATCAGTTATGTCATTCTGTGAGGACATACATATTATAAGCCATATGAATTCACTATTTTGTTGGATGTTAGTTTTTCATAATTTAACAACAGTATTGCATAGAATTAGTCTTTTATCTCCAAGTAAATTACTATGCTCCTGTAGAAGAGACAATGACTGTGCTTCTTTTGTATGCCTTCTGACATTTAGTAGTATTCTGGGTTTTTATTAAGTTTTTGTTGTGTTTTAAGAAGCACTTGACTGCTTGCTTAACTGATTTTAGAAGAAACCCTGTAATGTTTGTGCATAAAAAACTCTACAAAAATACATTTCTTTGCATAAGTTCTTAAGCAAAATATGGCTAAAAATCCATTGGTAATGGTGGCATTTGAAGTGCCTTTTATTATTTGATTCATATACCCTGCTGTTTCTGATAATCAGTTTCATCTAAAGAGGAGAAAAAGGGTTTTAGTGAGACCTCTGTGTGTGTTCAAGTAGTGGGAGCTTACACTATTCCAGATGATTCATCTTCATTAAAAGATTTTTTCATAAGGCCTAAGGAATAAGAAAGGAAGCATGACTCAAGAGAACCAGATTTTAGTACCAGTTTTATTATAAAATCCCTGGATAACAAAACTAATACATTATTATATCTATGCTGTTTTCCTTACATGTTCAATTCAGTATTACTCTCCTGACTTACTTCACAGATTAGTTTAAGATAAAATGAAAATATTTTTAAAAAATCTTTGAAACATGCAAGTAATATTAAAATGCTAGAATATTACTACTTTAGCTTGCTTTTTATGCTCAGTGCAACTGCGTCTTCCTTATTAATCACACTTGTTAGGACTTTTTCTAAATTTGGTAGAAGAAAATCTAACAGAAAGATTGATACATAAAACTGGGACTTGACTTTCCACTGAAAATAGAAACAGCCAGAGAAATGAATCCAAGACACATCTGAACTGCCATGAAAATAACTTGGATTTTTAAAATAGTTTTTCTGTTTTCTGAAAAAGACATTTTTTCCAAAAAAACATATTATAGTGTATTTTTTTATTTATGAAATATAAAACAAATAACTTTTCTACAATGGATAAGTTTGCCGAAAAAATATGCCTGGAGCACATGAGCCGATGGTTGAGGTTGTGGCAAAGATTATTGCTTATTGAGGTCTTCAGTCTCAAAGTAGACTATAAAAACATGTAGGAATGTCCATTAGTGTGTATTATATTAAAAATACAGTTCTTGCCCTGGCTGGTGTGGCTCTGTAGACTGAGTGCCGACCTGTGAACCAAAGGGTCGCTGGATCAATTCATGGTCAGGGTACATGCCTGCGTTGCAGGCCAGGTCCCCAATAGGGGGCATGTCAGAGGCAACCACATATTGATGTTTCTCTCTCTCTCTCTAAAAATAAATAAATAAAAACCTTTAAAAATACAGTTCTTCTTTGAGATGATTTATAAAGAAACTAAATTTTTTAGAAGACTACAATTATACAGTTTTCTAATAAATGTTAAATAAAAATGTCAACGGATAACAAGCAAATTAATTGTCTTTGGTTTCCTCTTGAGAATGGACACATAACTTTCTATTAGCTATCTATTAACTAGATCTTTTCTACTTTGTTTAGTTTTAATAAGACTTCATAAATATTTTGGAATGATCATTACATCTAATCTCTTTTTTAGCTTCTTTCCTTTGGTTTATTAACTATATCAACTAAGGGCTAATTTAAATGTAATAAGGTACATCAATTACATAATTTAATCTTCACAAAAATTTATGAGTAAAAATATTATCTTATTTGAAGACAAAATTCAGGAAGATTAAATTATTCACCAAAGTACACACAGAAAGCAAATGGCTAAATCTGTAACAAAATCCAAGTATCTTTGAATCCAAAGTAGATGGATGCTCTTAATCCTAATCCATTCTGTCTTTGTTTTACCAGCAATGTATGTTTTTTGGTTTTTAATTTTTATTCTTTGGAAAGGTCCATGATTATTTATATTTGGAAATAATTTTATGTATCTGATTGTAAGTTACAATCAGAATAAAAATCTTAACTTATTTATATTTTGCCTTTATTTTGACATTAAGCTTATTACATAATATGCATCAGAAATTTTAAGAGAACAAATATAATGCAATCATAGATTAAGCACATAATTTGTATCACACAGCTCTATATACAAACACAAAATAAGGTAGATTGGTTGGCTTTTAACTAATTATTTAATTAATTCATTTATTTAAGCAAAATTGTTTGTCAAGGTCATGAAAAACAAACAAAAAAACAAAAGACTGAGAAATTATCATGGGTGTGAGGAGATTAAATGGTCATCTAAATGCCTTTTGGTGTCCTGGATTGGATCCTGGAACAGAAGAAAGACAATATTTGAAACACTGGTGAAATTTAAATAAAGTATTTAATTCAGTTAATAGAATTATCAAGGTTAGTGGTTTAGTATTGACCAAAGCACCATGGTATATACAGAATTATGTTAACATTAGGAAAAGTTGAATGAATGGAAGGAGCACAGAAACTTCCTTGACAATCTTTGCAATCTCCCTGTGTACGTCAAGATATTTTTTAAAAGCTTGAAGTTAAAAACTGCTTTATTGAGTGTCTAGCATGTACCATACTGTGCTAAGGGGTAGTCAAGAGAGAAAAATTAAGACAGCTCCTGCCCTCAGGAAGTTCACAGTCTGATCAGTATTTCTGACTGTGAAACTGTAGGGCGCTCCTTTATGTGCCTTTGTGCAGAGAGCATCTGAGGACACAAGAAGCGGAAATTAACTGTTTAGATAAAATCAACGAGAATTCTTAAGGATGCAGAAAATAGTTTGAATTTTGTTATGTTATCTAATTTTTTAGGGTAAAACAATAAAAAGAGATATGATTTGTAGGGCAATATTGCTTCTTTTTTTTTTTTTAAGATTTTATTTATTTATTTTTAGACAGAAGGGAAGGGAGGGAGAAAGAGAGGGAAAAAAACATCAGTGTGTGCTTGCCTCTCATGTGGCCCCCACTGGGGACCTGGCCTGCAACCCAGCCATGTGCCCTGACTGGAAATCAAACTGATGACCCTTCGGTTCACAGCCCACTGAGCTACAACAGCCGGGGCCCAATATTGCTTCTTATGTCAAGAATAATCTTGAAAAAATTGTTTGGACCAAATATTTTTCTTTATGAATAATAGGTAATTTTTAGAGAGAGAGAGAAAGACTGATCAGTCGCCTCTCATACATGCTCCCACCAGGGACCAAATTCACAACCTAGATATGTGCTCTGACCAGGAATCGAACCCTAATATTTTGGTGCATGGGATGACTCTCCATCTAACTGAGTGTCCAGCCAGGGTGCTAGTGGTATTTTCTTTTTTGACAGTTGAAAAATCCACTCAAAAAAAGACACAAAAGGGTACCTCTATCATGCTAGGTACAAATAGGCCAACTGTTAGGTCTGCTTTGAAGGAAGGGCAGACCTTTTTATTACTGTAACATGAACAGTATGTAGGGATACTTATATCCAAGTTTGCTGGAAATAAATTTAGTTCACACCTGTTATCCTGGTATAATTATAAACAAATCTCATTTCATTCTCAAAAATGTCCCAATTTGGACATTAAACTATGTAGTTATTGAACCACATGGAAGACCTTGCCCACAAAATGATCTGGATTTTGCTCATAGTAGGATATAGGAAGGAACATCCATGACTAAGCAAATAAATTAATGTGTGTATTTTTAAGTTCTTTTTTTCAAATATTTAATGATCCTACTACAATCATTAATATTGAGTTATAATAATTTTTATGTTAAGTCTTTATTTATCTTTTATTACTCTAAGTGAAGAAAAGGATAAATTCCATGTCACACCAGAAAAGGCAAGTCAGCATATATTTTCTGTTAAAAAAAATCCAATATCTGATATCTGTTTCAAATCTTTGTAGGTGAGATGAATATGGAGATGATAACCAAAAGATCATGTTTGGCTCAAGATCCAAGCCCCAGAATGAAACTAAAAATTGCAGTTGTTCCAATAAGATCGAAAAGCTTTACTGTTCCAACGAAATTGATTGATATTACATTTGTCATTATTAAAGAATGTAATTAAAAATGATCAAAAACATATAGACTCAATTAATAAAATCCTTAGAGGAGTGGAATGTTTCAGAAATTCTGTAACGGAATACACTTTCGAAACACATGTTTTATGGTCACTGGTTCTAATTACATTCACAACACAAGTCATATTTTTTGCTGGAAATCCATGACATGGCAGCTGATAATCTCCAAAGGCAGTTCAGATGTCAGAAGGAATAGAAAGATCATCTTGGTACATGCTTTAATTAGTTAGGT